>JARJEC010008002.1:0-12643 GCA_030264575.1 Tachinus sp. AB-2021 | reverse complement strand
CCAGCCCACCCACCCAGTCATTTATTAAGCAATGAATTGGACATTAAATCCAACTTTAATGTATCTACAAATCTAATCACAAAAGAAAGCTTAAGGCTCGACGTGCCGCGTCTAAAATTTAACCGTTTTTTGCTTTTTGGGGCTTAAACGATTGTTTGTTTATTAATCAAAATTAAGAAAATTCTTTTTGTATACAAATAAATTAAGGTATAAACTACTCTTCTATCGAATTAGTTTTTTTAGTATCATTTTTTGCAATTGATATTTTAAAAAATACATATAATATCTTATTGTTTAGGTGAAAACAAAGGCATTTGTTAAGCAAATAATCAAAAATCTAATTTGATAGCAGGATAGATTATTCTTTTCTAAACAATTTCCTGTAAAGAAAAATGAAATTAATTAAAAAATCAATTCACAATCATTTGACAGCTACACTTTTGTTAATAGCGATTTGTTGTATATTTGCTGCCGTAAAGTATTACTCAATTGCCTACAAAACGTGTCTTAAAACATTTTACGAATTCAGGTATTTTAAAATTTCTTTATGTGCCAAAATAAGTGGTCATGTAGACCATGTAACGCTATTAGGCACCTAGCCCCTTAATTCCAATTTTTGGATAAATAAGTAGCTGGGTGAATAAGTGGGCCATTATGACATTAACTATATTTCCAAATTATTTATTTTTGTGACCCGCCCACCTATCTAGGTATTTATCAATCAAGGAAATTAAAAACTTTAATATTTCTGCAAATTTAATCACAAAACGAAGGTTTTATATCCAATTTGTGGATTAATAAGTAGCTTGGTTTATGGGTGGATCACCAAATTGCATCTATTAAAATTATTCAATTTTTAATCGAGAATGCATTAATCGACAGCATACTGTTTTGTCCAAAATATAAATAAATAATTTAAAAAATATATTTTTTATAAAAAAAATTTAGAACTTTTTATAAAAATTTTAACTGAATTATTAAAAAAAACAGTAAAATGTTTGCAAAAAACAAACATTTTACATTTCTTTTTTAACAATTCAGTTAAAATTTTTATAAAAAGTTCTAAATTTTTTTTATAAAAAATATATTTTTATTTTTTTCGACAAACCAATATGCTGTAGGTTAATGCATTCTCGACTAAAAATTGAATAATTTTAATGGATACAATTTTGTGATCCAGTTAGGATTTTGGGCAAATCAACCTATAAAGTTTATTGTTGGCTAATGATGGTACAGGGCAGGAAGAATTAATAACATTTTCGATACAGTTTTAATTAATGAATATATCTATGTTCATAAACAGCAAGTGAAGAATAATTTTTCCAAAATAATTTACAGTAAATCATTTTTTTGTTGGTCTTTATTATATTGAAAACATGAGCGTTATCAATATAATGAAATATAGATTTATTGCAGCTCATCCATCCCCAAAATTATTAATGGAAGGATGCAATAGCAACTTTAATTTATACGAATATTTATTAGATTTATTGAATATTCAAAAGATTTGTTTTTTTTTAAATAATAAATTAAACCTTAAAAAAATATATAAATTATTAATTTAATGTAACTTTGCCATTAAATAATATAGCAAAGAGCCAACATTGGTAACATTTCACTTGAGCTACCTTTCCATGTGTTAATATTTATAAAAAAAATATATAGTGTTTGTTGGATTACATGAAATTGTAGACACATCTACTTCAATATTTAAATTGCACTTTTTCACATAGAAAATGGGTCAAACAAACATTCCTGAATCGGTGCCGAATGATCTCACTTCAGTAATAGCCTTATCTGCAAAGGTGAGATAACTATCAACCAAACTAATAAATAGTTATTGTAATCTTATAATTCACATTGTACCAGTCAGATATTGAAGTGTTAAGACCCATCTCCGATTTTAAAATGAATCAAGTATGTTTGTAACATTGATAATTATTGTTTGAAATTAATAATTGAAATCATTTTAGTTAAAATTGCTTGGATTGTTGCTGCTATTGTGCTTGCTGGATGCCGCTAATGGTTCTGATAAGGAGAAATGCATTGAGGAGAATCAAGTTTGTGACCAAACTGATTATTCGTCATATGTGGAGTGCATGAGAAGGAGGACGAAGCGTGATGCCAACTGTTATGAACAATCAAACGAATGCAACGATTGCGACTGCGATTATTGCAGCAGCAACGAATGCTCCAACGAATGTAGCGATTGCTGCGAAAGCCATTCGCAATCATGCACAACGCGCTCCTGCTGCCACCAAACTTGCCATTTGCAATGTAGGAGCTCATCGTGCAGAAGGCGCTGCAAGAGCAAGTGCGGAAACAAGGTATCCAGTGGCAGCGGATCCAGCTCCAGTGTTAATAATAACACGCAGGTATCTAAAAATGAGGCCAGGCATAATATCACAACCATTATCAATTTGCATAATTTAATCAACAACACCAACATTATTGATATTCCAGTTAATGTCAATAACACCAATATTAATAATATTACAATAGAAGCAGACAATCCAGCTCCTCCTCCTGTTATAAACATACCAACAAATCCGATTGTGAATCAACCTACTCAAAATAATTGCTGCAACATTATAGGCCCAAGACAATGCAGTCAGACTAATACATATCCTTATAGTAAATGCTTCCATTATCGCAGACATCATTGTGGCAACATTTGCCAAACCAATATAATGCACGCAGAACCGCATCAGGTGTGCGATCAAGTTACCCATGGTAGTCCATCATGCCATCAGCAAATTGCTTATATTCCGCAACCGCAGCCAAGATGTTCCTACACTTCAAGCTGGCCTTATGTATCGTGCGGAATACCAAGTCAAAGCTCAAATTGTGGTGGTTGTTATTCCCACGTGACGCAAGGCGGTAGTCCTCCTTCGAGCTGCCCATCTTCGTGCTACGATGAAGGCTACAATGTGGGTCCAATGTATCGCCAAGGTCCATATTTTCAACAAAGCTATCAACCAGTAGCGCCTTGCATGTATACTGGAACATGTGGCCAAAATACGTACCAACAACAACAACAATATATGCCTCAACAATCCTTCAACCCAATTGATAACGGATATAGCATGGAACTTCTGCCCAATTCCGAACAAGGTGGACCAAACCCTAATCAAAACATGGATTCTACAACCGGCGATGCAAAATTAGGCTACAACCCCTTCCCAAATATCAACCGCAAACGCCATAGCAATGAAAAAGAATCAAAAATATCTACAGACGATCTAAAATTGGGTTACAGCATCTACCCAAGCATCCATTACAACGACGCCGAAGAAGCCAAAATCACCTCGGATGACCTAAATTACGGCTCGCAACATAAAAAACGCGATGCAATCGGCGCCGACAAAGATTCCAACGAATTCGACGAATAAAATCCAATTTGGATTATTTTATTAAGTATATTTTTTTTACTAACATAGAATAGTTACGCAAAAAAAAGGTTAAATGCGTTATTTTTATAGATAACCTCGCGATTTATCAGAAAATAAATATAAATATTATACATATAAATACCTAGTTTTATTAAGTTTTTATTTAAGTGTCTGTTGTCGCAATCATTGCAGCAGCAGCAACCATGTGGCGGCGATTGTTGAATTTTCTTGCTGTCCTTGCTCTGTGTGCGGGAAAGCCTTTTTCAGGTCCGTGCGGTTCACCTTGTGCTCCAGGTAATATTTAATATTTTTATTAAAGGATTGTTTTCTTATATGGATGGCTTTGTTTTATAGATCCCTGCCAAAATCCTTGCGATTCTTACAAGGGTTCCGTCAATCCTTTTAATTCTTGGGGTAGTTATGGTTTTAGTGGATACCCAGGTGTAAGCGGATATTCACCAAGTTTTGGAACCGGATATACAGGATATAGCATGCCAGGAATAAGTGGTATGACTATGGGCGGAGGCGGTTTGCCAATGGAAGGTATGCCTACAGGTGGTATGCCTATGGGTGGTTTCCCAATGGGTGGTATAGGCGGGGGCGGTATACCAATGGAAGGTATGCCTACGGGTGGTATGTCTATGGGTTTCCCAATGGGTGGTATGTCCATGGGTGGAATGCATACAGGAGGTATGCCAATGGGAGGTATGCCCATGAGTGGAATGTCAACTGGTGGTATGCCAATGGGTGGAATGTCAACTGGTGGTATGCCAATGGGTGGAATGTCTGGAATAGGCGGTATATCTAGCATGGGTGGTTATGCAGGTGGAATGGGCGGAATGAGTATCATGCCTGATACTTCCGGTATATACGGTATGTCTGGCGCATCAGTAATGCCTGGAACACCTGGAATGGGTGGGATACCTGTAAACGGCGCACCTAGCATGCCCATTACATCTGCCAACAACGTCGGGATTGCAGGCTGAATTTATAAAAATGCTATCTGGACCGACCAAAGCTATTGTAATTAATTTTATTGTGATATTAAAATATAATTTCTCAAATTATTTTATTATAAAATATTTTTAAAATAAATATAATTGTGCGTAACTCTTTTTTGTCTAACCTAGACAATTTCAATTAAAAATATTCAAAAAGCAGGTATGTATTCATAAACTTTCGTCCGTTAAAATGTCAACTTCATATTGATCGTCATATTTGTTATATAAAAAAAGTTTGCAATATTTTTTATTGTTGTCATTTCTAAAAAAAATAAGTCTCTTTCCAGTATACCGTTGATATAAACCTTCCGATAAAAAAAATGCTAAATTTAATAATTTGTTTAAACAAAAAACATTTTTATGCAAAACAATTTATTTCAATTGTAGTTTGAGAGCATGCTGTTTATTTATCACGTTATGTAAGGTGCTTAAAATAGTTTTTTTTTTTCATTTTTTATATATAATTTTATGAATTAAAAAATGCAAAAGAAAAAAATTCCAATTGCAATTGAAAATGTTTATATTTTTTATAAATAATTTTATGAATTAAAAAATACAAAAGAAAAAAATTCCAATTGCAATTAAAAATGTTTAGACTTTTTATAAATAATTTTATGAATTAAAAAATGCAAAAGAAATATATTCCAAATGCAATTGAAAATGTTTCTGGTATGGTAGTTTTAAAAATCTGATAAGTCAAAAAAATGCATATTTGGCAAAGAAATTGAAAAAAAAAATGGGATTATTTTTTCCTTCAATATTTGAAATACTAATCTGGTGGAATTCTATGAAGCTCATTCAAAATTATATATATAAGAAAAGTTTTTTATTAAACTTATCTTATCAACAAACCGCATATATTTTAAATACTGTAAAAATAAGGCAAAACATAAGAGCCAGCTAATACCTGTAAGGGTGAACACGAAATAAAAGATCATACTTTTATTTCAAAATTCTAGCCAAAATTATGGGTTACGTGGAAGACCAGTAATTACTACCAAACTTTGCCTTTTTAAGTATTTTTTTACATATTTAATATTTAAATAAAGTTTATTATTATTATTAGTATTATTATTATTATTATATCATAATTAATAATATAATTATATGTGGAGTTTTAATTTTTATAATTTTCAAAATTATTTTTTTATAATTCTTTATATTTTTTTCCATTTAGATTGTTATGTTTCTTCGAAATTTTTTGTGCAATTCATATTGCCAAAAAAAGTGTTTAATAAAGTTATAAAAATATTTATCAAAATTACAGAAAATTTAAATTCTATTTGAAAATCTAAAAAAAACTATTTGGAAGCAATTCGGGTTTTTCTATGCATTCATTTTTTGCCTTCTTTTGGAACGTATTAATAACAATAATTGGCAGGCGAGTGAGTTACAAAATGAAAATTTGTTGAACAGATACTTTTTAAGAGCCGGAACCTTTTTTAAAGAAAAGAAAATAGTACATTATATACTGAAAATAATATTTTTACATAAAAGTCTATTAATTCGTCAATTGACTTTATAAAAAAGTTAATTATATTTATGTACAAGTTTATATATCTAGTAATTGGCGTTTATAGTTTTATAAAGTCATACGTAGTATCAATGAATAGCCGATAATAAAATATTCTATTAATATAATACATTATTTATTAAATTTTTTAAATAATATAATATAATTTTATTGGGAAATAATTAATGGCGCTCTAGATATTAGAGGCAAATTTCTAGAGTAACAAGCCTTAACACACACATACCTACATGAACACGGCTGAAGGACTTCGACGTCGATGACCAGTTGGGTAAACCCAACAAATACAAATACTACTATATTTAAGGGGAAAAAAGGGTTAATAAAATTTATTAAACATATTCATAGTTTTACGTACAGCTTAATAGTATTTAAGAACAGTTCATACGTTTATTAACTTGTTAATAAAATTTACTAATCATATTCATAAGTATATACAACTTAATACATTTTATAAACCTATTTCATAAACCTATTAATTTGTTAATCAAATTTATTGAACATTCATAACTCTATGAGCGAGTTAATAGTATTTAGTAATTAATTCATAGATTTATAATATATTTGCGGCCGTATTAATACAATAATAATATTTATGAACTAAATATCATCATCGGGCAGATGTATATACATTATCAGGAATCAGATGCCCTATGCCCGATTAATTTGTTAATAAAATTTATTAAACATTCATAACTCTATAAGCGAGTTAATAGTATTTAGTAATTAATGTATAGGTTATAATATATATATATATATATATATATATATATATATATATATATATATATATGGCCGTAGGAATATAATAATAATATTTATGAACTAAGTATCATCATCAGGCAGATATATATACATTATCAAGAATCAGATACCCTATGCCTTATTAATTTGTTAATAAAATTTATTAAACATTCATAACTTTATGAGCGAGTTAATAGTATTTCATAAATAATTCACAGGTTTATAATATATTTACGACCGTAGGAATACAATAATAATATTTAGGAACTAAATATCTTCATCAGGCAGATATATATGTATATATTAGTATTATTAGCAATCAGATGCCCTATGATGACATTTAAATATAGTTTTAAAACACATATGTAAAATATATGTGTTTTATTGAAGTTATAATGGATTTCAACAAGTATCGGAATTACCAATTAAATATGCAATAAACAATACAATGTTTATAATATTTAATGTTGTACTTACTTTACTAAATGTAACATAACATTAATCAATACAATTAAATTCATACAATGATTTTTATAATCCAAAGATGCAACATTTATTTCAAAAAGTAGTAATGGCGTGGTATTTATTTAATAATTATAATATTCTACATTTAACTTAGGCTCTATTTAAAAATAAATAAATTGTAAATAATATTATAATTATTATTTACTATATTCGAATAATTTTAATGTTAAATACATATTCTTTATGTAGATATTTAATAATTAATAAAAATATGAAAAAAGTATATATTATCAATGAACTAGTTCATAAAATCTATTATCGCATACATAAAATCTATTAACGCATCCATTAAATCTATTGACGTATATATAAAATGTATCAACACTTTAATAAATTAAATTTATGTACGTTGTACATCGAATTAATGTTCGCTTTCAGTCATATTCATCTATAAATTTTTGAACAAATACATAAATACTATTTACTAGTTGCTTGGCTAAAAATTAATGTACTTTATAATAAATACTATTAATTTTTAATAAAATACACGGACGATTTTGATTCAGCGTATAATGAAAGGAAAATATAAGATTATTTATGAAATTTGTAAGGCAGAGGGCAAAGCCCAAGGGCTACAATGCTTGGAGCAAATAATAAATAATCTGTTCCAGTAATTTTTATCATGGTAGCCCACCCCTATAGTAATAAAAATATTGGACACAAAACTTACAAGAGACCTTTCTACAAATTTGATTACAAAAGAATGGTTAAATATTCAATTTATTAAATAATATATAGATGGGTGGGTGGGCGGGTTACAAAAATTATTAGTATGGCATGGTAGCCGGCCTACATACCCCGTTATTAAGTAATCATAAAATAAGACAAAATTAGAAAAGAGACGTTTCTAAAAATTTTATCACAAAAGAGAGGTTTAATATCCAATCTCTTAATTAATTTATAGATGGATGGGCGGGTTAAAAAAATTAATAATCTAGTACAGTAGTTATTACCGTGTTAGATCGCCCACCCACCCAGCTGTTAAGTAATCAAAAAATTGGACATTAAACTCAGCAGAAAGGTTTCTACGAATTTGATCACAAAAGGGATGATTAATATCCAATTCCTTAATTAATATATAGCTGGGCCAGTGGGCGGCTTACAAAAATTAATAACCCGGTTCAGTAATTATTATCATGTTTACCCGCCCACCCATCCAGCTTTAAAGTAATAAAAAAATTGGACATTAAAACCAACAGAGAGGTTTCTACAAATTTGATCACAAACGGAATGTTTAATATCCAATTTCTTCATTAATATATAGCTGGGCGGGTGGGCGGGTTACAAAAATTAATGTTCTAGTCCAGTAGTTTTATCGTCGTAGCCCGCCCACTCACCCAGTTTTTAAGTAATCAAAAAAATGCACATTAAACACACCAAATATGCTTTTACAAATGTGGTCACAAAAAAGGTTTAATATCCAATTTCTTAATTAATATATAGCTGGGTAGGCGGGCGGGTTACAAAAATTAATAATCTGGTTCAACAGTTTTTATTGCGATAGCCTGCCCACCCATCCAGCTATTGAGTAGTAAAAGAATTGGATATTAAACCTACCAGAGACGTTTCTACAAATTTGATCACAAAATATATCTTTAATGTGCAATTTCTTAATTGATGTACAGCTGGGCGGGTTACAAAAATTTAAAATGCAGACTAGTAGCTTGTACCTTGGTAGCCCGTCTACCCACCCAACTGTTGAGTAGGACGTTATACCCATTACAGGTGTTTCCACAAAATTTAATATATAGCTGGGTGGGTGGTTGGGTTACAAAAAATAATAATTTGGTCCGGTAGTTTTTACCATGATAGCCCGGTAGTTTTTACTATAATAGCCCGCCCAACCACTCAGTTATTGAGTAATTAATAAAATATAGATAAAACCTACTCAAGACGCTTTACAAATTTGATCATAAAAGAGAGGTTTAATATGAATATTTCTTATTTAACATTATCATCTGGCCTTATAGTTATTATTAAAGTAGCCCGCCCACACATCGAGCTACTGAATTATCAAAAAAATGGACAGTAAACTTATTAACGTAGTAGCCCGCCCACCCGCCCAGGCATTGAGTAATTAAAAAATGAACATTAAACCCACTACAGACGTTTCTATAAATTTGATCACAAAAGATACTCTAATTTTTTAATTCTTATATAGCTGGGCGGGTGAGCGGGTTACAAAAATTAAAAATACGGTTCAGTAGTTTGTACCATTGTAGACCGCCCACTCGCCCACCTAACTATTTGGTAATATAAAAATTAGACCCACCAGAGACGTTTGAGAGAGGGTTTAATATCCAATTCTTTAATTAATATTCTATAACTTCTATAACTAGAAGGGTTACAAAAATTTATATTTTAGTCCAATAGTTTATATTGTTGTAGCCCGCCCACCCGCAGAGATATTCAGTAATAACAAAATGGACATTAAACCCACCAGAGACGATTCTACAAATTTGATCACAAAAGATACTCCAATTTCTTAATTATTATATAGCTGGGCGAGTGAGCGGGTTACAAAAATCAAACATCCGGTTCAGTAGTTTGTACCATTGAGGACCGCCCACCTACCCAGCTATTAGGTAATAAAAAAATTAGACATTAAATCCACCAGAGAAGTTTAAAAGAAGGATTAATATCCAATTTCTTAATTAATATATAGCTAGGTGGGTGGGCTGGTCACAACAATTAATAATCTGGTCCAGTAGTTATTATCGTGTTAGCCCGCCCACGCACCCAGCTATTAAGTAATCAAAAAATTGCACTTAAATTGCAATTAAACCCACCAGAAATGTTTCCACAAATTTGATCACAAAAGATACTCCAATTTCTTAATTAATATATAGTTAGGCGGGTCAATTGGTTTTGAAAATTAAAAATGCGGTCTAGTAATCCGTACCATGATAGCCCGCCTACCCAACCAGCTATTGAGTTATCAACAAATGGACATTAAACCCACCTGAGACGTTTCTACAAATTTGATCTCAAGTGATACTCCAATTTCTTAATTATATATAGCTGGGCTAGTTAAGGGGTTACAAAAATTAAAAATGCGGTTCAGTAGTTTGTACCATTGTAGCCCGCCCACCCTCCCAACTATTGAGTAAACAAAAAAATGGACATTAAACCCACCAAAGACGATTCTACAAATTTGATCACAAAAGATACTACAATTTCTTAATTAATATATACCTGGGCGGGTCAACGAGTTATAAAAATTTAAAATGCGGTACAGTAGTTTGTATCATGGTAGCCCGCCCGCCCACCCACCCAGCTATCGAAGAATCAAAAAATGGACATTAAACCCACCAGCGATGTTTCCATAAATTTGATCACAAAAGATACTCCAATTTCTTAATTAATATATAGTTGGGCGGGTCAACTAGTTTCAAATATTAAAATTGCGGTTCAGTCGTTTGTACCATGGTAGCCCGCCTACCCAACCAGCTATTGAGTTATTAAAAAAATGGAGATTAAGCCCACCTGAAACGTTTCTACAAATTTGATCATAAGAGATACTCCAATTTCTTAATTAATATGTAGTTGGGCGGGTCAACTGGTTTCGAAAATTAATAATGCGGTTCAGTAGTTTGTATCATGGTAGTGCGCCCACCTACCCAGCTATTGAGTAATAAAAGAAATGGACATTAAACCCACCAGAGATGTTTCCACAAATTTAATCACAAAAGATACTCCAATTTCTTCATTAATATATAGCTGGAGGGGTGAACGGGTTACAAAATTTAAAAATTCAGTTCAGTAGTTTGTACCCTGGTAGCCCGCCCACTCACCTAGCTATTGAGTGATAAAAAAAATTTACATTAAACCCACCAGAGACGTTTGAGAGAAGATTTAATATCCAATTTCTTAGTTAATATATAGCTGGGTGGGTGGGCGGGTTAGAAAAATTAATAATCTGATCAGTAGTTATTACCGTGTTAGCCCGCCCACGTATCCAGCTATTAAGTAATAAAAAAATTGCACATTAAACCCAGCGGAGGTTTTTACAAATTTGATCACAACAGGATGTTTAATATCCAATTTCTTAATTAATATATAGCTAGGCGAGTTGCAAAAATTAATATTTTAGTCCAGTAGTTTATATTGTGGTATCCCGCCCACCCACCCAGCTATTGAGTATTCAAAAAAATTAACATTAAACCCACTAGAGACACAAATTTGATCACAAAAAAGGGTTTAATATCGAATTTCTTAATTGATATTTAGGTGGGCGGGTTACAAATTTAATAATTTGGTCAAGTAGTTATTACCGTGGTAACCCGTCCACCCACCCAGCTATTGAGTAATCAAAAAATATTTTATTCGCTTATTTTATTCTTGAAACAACAAAAAAAAAGTTAAATTAACAAAAGATTAAAATTCTTTTCTACTTTATCTTATTAGATGGTTTTAAAAATGAAATTTGCTATTCGAAAATTAAATACATTTTAATTAAAACTACAAAAGGTATTTTATTGTAAATTGATAAAAATAAAGAACGCTAGAAAAGTTAATTAAGTTTAGTTAATACCTTTGTACTCTCATTGAAAAACAAAGTATTATCCAAAAATTGCATTCGCGTTTGCTTATTAGTTTGCTTAATCAGAAAATTTTACATGATATAGTATGCTTTTTAGTCGGTAAATAGAAAACAGTTTTTTTTATTATAGTTGTAGCTTATATTGACTAATATAGATTTTACTATAATATGTAGTTTAATAAATTAACAAGTAAACATTTGCAAAACCAGACAAGCGACAATTTTTAATTCAAAAATTTTGATAACTCATTTGGAAGGTCTTTATCTCGATAATTCAGCTGTGCAAACTTTATTAATTTTTTAAATTAATAATCGACATAAATGATTGAATAATATTAACATTATAAGAATAATTTTTTAAATAAATGTGGATACATCTGTGCAACCTAATTACCAAATAATATTAGATAAACAAATATTTCATTATTAACATTGAACTTAAATAGTTTAATTGTGAAATATTGATCTAAATAAATATGCCAGTAGCAATATATAACAGGAAATTAAAAATTAAGCTGCTCATAATTCGGCACCTTTATAATGAAGCTGAACATAATCATCTTACTGTGCACTATAGCACTATGCTGTGCAATACAAAAACGCGATATTTGCCAAAGTGATGAGTGCGATGAAAGTTGTGATGGAAACGACTGCAATTATTGCAGTGGATCAACCTGTTGCGAAACGTCTCAGTGCAATCGTTGCGTAAACTCTTGCAGAAGCAGCTGTTCGCGTCGTTCTTGTGCAAGAGGATGCGTTAATAGTTGTTCTGAACAATCATCCTGCGATTCCTGCACTACCAAAAGTTGTCATAATGATTGCAAAAAATCGCAATCTAATCAATCTAACAATTCTACAACATCAGCGGCAGTTAATGTTACCACTGTAGTTGATTTAAAAAATTCCA
>JARJEC010007980.1:0-19419 GCA_030264575.1 Tachinus sp. AB-2021 | reverse complement strand
TACAATTAAAATTTTTAAATGGGGCTTAACTTGAAATTAGAATATTATAATTACTACCCCATTACTCCATTTTGAAATAAATGTTTCAAAAATTCATCTTGGGTTGGGATCGAACCCACAACCTTTAAATTTCATGTCCACTGCTCTACCAATTGAGCTACGAAGGTATCTCAATTGACATTGGTTTTATGTTCTGTAGCCACGTCAAAGTCAATTTTTGAAACATCCATTATGTGGTATGCTTATACGTATACAGTTATATCTAGACTATGCTAGCACAACACACACGCAAATTTTTGGCCGCGACCGACATAATATGAATATTGTAAATATTAATTATTTACAACTTAAATTTTTGAATGGAGCCTAAGTTAAAATTTGATATTGTTAACTCAAATGTGTTTATCAATTGTTCAAAAATGATATACAATAAAACGAATTGACTGACTCACTGCTTGTATCCCAACGCCTTGTTTTTTCTTGAACCGCTCGGCTTTTTGGATTCGCAATTTGTTATAAAATTGGTGCCTGGAGTTGGGGATCACGGGAAATTAGTTGTGGGTCGCGGGTTAAAGATTGGAGTTTGTGGATCGTTAGATGCGTATTGCGGTTTGTGAGTCGTGGGTGGTGAGTCGCTAGTCGCGGATTGTGGGTTGGAAATTGCGGGTCGGGGCCGTAAGTCACGACATAAGTTCTATTTTTGCGCCCGTACTAAGGGTTGCGTGTCTGTGATTGCGGGGCATGAGTTGTAGATCTAAGGGCCCTGTGTCACATTTAATAATTTCTTCACTCCACCCACAAAATCATAAAATTTTTTTAAAAGATTGTAGGTAATAAAGTTCTACTTCTGGTGTGTGATCTAAGCACACTCACATTTCTTTAATTATTTTCTTTTCTATTGTTATTTACTAAAATTTTTTATTTTTATATTTTGTTATTTATCTATATTGCTACGTTATATTTTATTTACATTTTTGGTTAATTATGTTTTTAGTTTATTCTTGTTAGTTTTAGGTTAATTTATTCTATAAATTATATAATTTTATATATTAAATATTTTTTTGCTTTATTTGCTGTATTTCTTATTCATTTAGTTTGTTTCCGTTACGTAAGTTTCTTTATGTTTGCTTTTACAAAAAAATGTTTAGTTATTTCATTATACTTTACATATTATTTACTTTTTAATGATTTATTATTATTGTTAATTATGTTTTTGTTTCACTTGTTTTTTGGGTTGTGTTTTGTTTGTTTTTTTTTNGTTTTTTTTTGCTTGTTTTTGATTTGATGCGTTTTTGTTAATTATTTTTATTTGTTTTGTTTAAGTTTTTTTGGTAAATTTTTTATGTTAATGCTATTGTTTTTTTTGCATAATTCGTTTTTTTTTTAATTAAGTTTTTGTTTTTTATGTATATATTTTTAAATTTTGCTTGTCCATATTTGCATTTTTTTTTAGTTATTCTTTGTTTTTATATAATACGAATAATAATATTTCTTGATGGAAAAATCTCCATTTTTATATATTGTTTTGATATAATCCGTGCTTTATTTATGTACAAAAACAATTTAAATTATATTTAGTCAGTAAATTGTTTGCCTTTTAAATTTACTACGCTTAAAATATCGCAAGCTTAAATATATAACTTGAGAATAATATTATAACCATATTATTATATTAAGAACAACATTCTATTTTTGTAAATTGAAATGGAAATAAGTGATGTTTAACAAAAAGATTTTGTTATCAACAGGCGCCAGGGCAGAAAATATTGCGAATACAATAAAAAGAAAAGTTTGTTTTCCAAAACTATGATGCAATAAATCGACGGGGAGGCGTCGAAGCGCCTCGAGAAACTGATATTTTAACTAGTTGATTTAGCTTTGCTTGGAAATATCAGGGCCGCAAGTAACGGACAATCCTTTTAACAAACAAATAATAGATTTTGATTAATTAAATTAATTAAATAAATTAATCAAGCTTGTGAAGTTTTAATAAAATTTGTTATAATAATAAAAACTTTTAAATGATTTTATAACAACCAAATTTATTATAATTCCTTTTAAAACATTTAGAACAAAATTTTATTATTATATCTAGCAATATAAAATAAATTGCAGTAAATAATATTTCAATATCAATCGTAACTGAGTTGACTTTCTATTTTTTCTTTCTGCGGCGAAAATTTCATAAAAATTGATAAGCTTTTATTTCAGCAGTAAAAAAATGGCAAATAAAATTTAATATCCCGTGTTCCTCAAAGTTTTATACTCCCTGCAAAACGTGGAGCGAATCTTATTATTTTTATATGTACATACACATTTCATTTTAAACAATAGGAAATTACGTGATCAACTCAATCACAACTCAATCGATTAATATTTGAATGCGGACATATTTCTCAAGCACTCTTTTTACCTTTTGCTTGACGAAAATATTTTCAGCATAATATAAATATCAATATCAAAAGGCATACATTACATATGCTTTTTTATTGAAAACTTATGAATATGGTAATCATTTTTTTTGAGCGGAATATATTTTAATATAATTAATTATTAATATATATAATGCTTATATGTAGAAAATATTTGAATATATACATTTTACACGTATTTGTGTAGTATGTTGGATAATTTGACATTTTCCATCAAATATATAAAATATATTATTGACAGATATTGGATGGATATTAATAATTAATGCATATTTATAATATTATTTAAAATACATATTTTGATATTTTATGTAAAAATGAATAACCAACAAATAGAATAAACCATAGGAATGAAAACAAAGTAAGCAAAAAAAATGTAAACGTTAACTGAAGAAAATCAAACAATAATCAAGCTATAAGTTGAAGTTGAAAATAAACAAAATAATAAATTAGAATAAAATAATGAATTAAATAAAAATAAACAGAACAAATACATATAACAAACTAAAAGAACAAATTAAATCAAACAAAATAATAAATATTCAACTTTCTTAGAGATAGACTTAATCAAACTCAACATATTTGTGTGGTGCTCCCCAAGGCTCATCATTATTGCATTTTCTGCACAATTATTCTGCAGCGACATATACAATTCTGATGCAAACTATTTCGAACAATAAATGTACGTGTTGTTACAATATGCCGATACCTTAGTTTCTAACAGTGATTGCTTAAGATTATCTTTTTCCCAGCTGCAACTATTATCGAACACAACTCAGATGGCTCCATATCATAAAATATCAAATAACTCTCCTAAAATTTATATTGATCATCAAGCAATTTTGCCATATGCAAATATACAGTGTGTTCGCGGATGAGGGTAGCCATTAGGTAAAAATTCTTTATTATTTATTTTACGACTAAACGTTATTCTTTATAAGTAGTTCTGCTTATTGAGAAAATGAATTGGCAATAAGAAAAGTTTAGATAACATGTACAGGATGTTAATAAATTAGGAAAGTATGAGAAAGCTTCAAGGGATATGTACAATTATTTATTAAATTTTATAAAGCATAGTTGTTTATAAACTAACGTAAAGTCAATATATATATATATATATATATATATATATATATATATATATATATATATACAGTGTGTCCGCGGATGGAAGTACCGTTAAGGAAAAAATCTTTATTATTCATTGCACGACAAAAAGTCATTCTTTATAAAAAGTTCTGCTTGTTGAGAAAATGAATTGACTATAAGAAAATTATATATTACATGTACAGGGTGTTAATAAATTAGGAAAGTATGAAAATGCTTCAAGGGATAAATACCATTATTTATTATTTTTTATAAAAAATTTATAAAACAAAGTTATTTATCAACTAATGTCTGAATACAAATTTTGAAATAAAAATTCAAAATTATAAAAATGTCAGAATACTGATACATGTAAATAAGATTCTGATGTATCAAGAACGTATACAAAAACGTCTGTTGTCTGTTGACTGTTATTATTTTATTTTCAAAATTTTTATTCAGACTTTAAGTTAGTTTATTAACAACTTTGTTTTACAAAATTTTTGTAAAAAATAATAAATAATAGTACTTATCCCTTGAAGCATTCTAATACTTTCCTAATTTAATAACATCCCACTATCATTAATATAAGAGAACGATCAACACTGCCAGCAACTTCAAAAATCCGAAGCCGTATCAATTCACTCCATAATCTCTCCAATGAGATACTACACCAAGAAACCAAGCTAGATCCAATAGATTCTTCAACTCCAAAAAAGTTTTCTAAGAATCCAAAAAATTCAGATATATTGTTCAGTGAAGAGGCGCGAATTGCCACTATTTGTATAAAAACATGTTTATTTATCAAAAATTTAACCCACCAGATCCTGCGCCATACTCTTTGCTTTAAAATTATAGTCGCATTTACTGTCTAGATACGAAAAGACTATTATATAAACGGTAGCTTTTTTCTTTGTTATTAAAGGATATGTTAAATGCATCACCATTCCACATGGCCGTGTAGGAATACCTCTTATCTAAAGATAACTTACCAACTAAAACTTTCTCTTGTCTCTATCACATGTCACAAAGGATTTACCTTGTTGGGTTGCCGTTCCTATTTCCTTTTACACTCCGTTGTTTTGCTCATTGCTTCTTAGCTACTTAGAATATTATAAATAGCCGTCTCAATGCACTTCTAGTTATTTTGCTTTTTAAACCTACAACGTTTAGGGAGGTAATCTCTATTTTAGACTATGTAAGACGCACCGGAAACAGTTTGCAGCTTCATTTACTACACCGCAAAATGTGCACTTATTTCATCTTGAATCTATACAAATAGACTTTTAAAATACGAGTGGCAAGTGAAAACTGGGTAAGATGATACCCGATCAAACCGTGATTGCGCAGAATTTTGGGTATCAATATTTGTATCCACCTACCAATGTTGCTGTTTTGATCCCATTTATTTTGATATTTTGCGATGATAGCTTCGCCGGTATCCTGTTTGCACTTGTTAGTGATAGTTTTGTATATGCGCTCTTGCGCTAAAATTGGAGTAAGATTATCTCTGCGACAAATAGCACCTCTATACTAGTCTGCATATATCTACCTGCTCCATTTTGGAGCAACGTGTAGAACTATAGAATTTACAACGCCGCAGTACACTCTTTTCTTCTTCTGACTAGGCCCTAGCTTAGTTTCCGATCTTGAAGCTTGTTTCTGCCTTAATATGACACCTTACGTTTTTTGGATAGCTAGTTGCAGGCCGCGCTTTCACTTTTTTTTTCTATCAAATCTTTTTTCAATTTTTTACGCAAAACCGGAAAAGAAATAATCTAACGCAAACTAGCAAAGGAACACTATTGTGTTCCTTTGCTAGTGGAAACCTGTGGAAATCTGGCAGGGCATGAATTACACAAGCTTATTCCTAACAGAACCAACATAAAATACTCAAAAGGAAGTACTGCAAATGAGTCGAATCAAATTGCGAAGGCTCACAGGACTGTTTACCGTACACTGTGATCTTAACAAGCACATGCATAGATTGGGTATACAAGAAAATCCACTATGTCGCGGATGTTTGGTGGACGCGCATTTGCTGTGTGAATGCAAAGCATTCAACATGCAACGCACAGTTCACTTTAGCAAGCATATGCTAGCCCAAGAAGAACTGAAAACAATCCATTGGCAAAAATTCCTGGCCTTCAGAGAAGAGACAGAACTGCTAATGTTAACGCCTATGCAGCTGACATTCCACAGCGTTGGACCTTTAACAAATTCCTGTGGAATCGTGTTATTTTGCTCATACTAGCTATTTTCCTCGATAAAAATATTGTGCCTGCGCATATAGGTTTTGATTAGGTATGGCAATATATATATATTTTCCATAGTTTGCTTACTATATCTGGTTATCTAACGGTGTTAGAAGCGTTTTTAATGTATAACGTAATCGGTAAATCATACTTATTTGCTTTTTTTTTTTAATTATATCCTGGAATCTTTTGATTGCGTCTATGGTAGAGCGCTCGTAACTGAAACCAAATTGCATATTTAAAAGCACGTTTTTTCCCCAGTTTGTCCTAGATTCTTTTGTTTAACACTAGGCAATCTAGTTCTTCTTTGGCAAACATATGTTAGCCCAAGAAGAACTGAAAAAAATCCCTAGGCAAAAACTTCTGGACTTCATAGAAAAAACAGAACTGCTAATGGTAATACCTATGCAGCTGACATACCACAGCGTTGAACCTTTGACAAATTCTTGTGGAATCATGTTATTTTGCTCATACTACTTATTTTCCCCGATAAAAATATTGTGCCTGCGCATATAGGTTTTGATTATGTATAGAGATTTATATTTTGGAAGCATTTTAGAAGCATTTTAAATGTATAACGTCTTCAGTAAATTATACTCATTCGCTTTTCTTTTTTTTTGTGTTGTATCCTGGAACCTTTTGATTGCGTCTATGGTAGAGCGCTCGTAACTGAAACAAAATTGCATATTTAAAAGCACGTTTTTTTCTCCTGTTGGTCCTAGATTCTTTTGTTTAACACTACGCAATCTAGTTCTTTTTGGGCAAGCATATGTTAGCCCAAGAAGAAGTGAAAACAATTTCTTGGGAAAAACTCTTGGACTTCATTGAAGAGACAGTACTAATGCTAATGCCTATGCAGCTGACATTCCACAGCGTTATACCTTTGACAAATTCTTGTGGAATCGTATTATTTTCCCCGATAAAAATATTGTACCTGCCCATATAGGTTTTGATTAGGTATGGAGATATATATTTTTTTCATAGTTTGCTTACTATATCTCGTTATCTAACGGTGTTAGAAGCGTTTTTAATGTATAATATCATCAGTAAATCATACTCATTTGTTTTTCTTTTTCTTGTGTTATATTCTGGAACCTATTGATTGCGACTATGGTAGAACGCCCGTAACTGAAACAAAATTGCATATTTAAAAGCACGATTTTTTCTCTAGTTTGTTCTAGATTCTTTTGTTTAACACTAGGCAATAATAATCTGTACAGGTTAATTTGCCAAATCCTAACTAACTAACTCCTGCTTAACACTAGTTTGTATACCTTACTTAACATTTAGAATTCACAATAGTCTGTACGAAATAGATTAATGTGATTTTTTTCTATTTCTTATCAAATATTATTGAAGGGCATCGAAACGACTTCGAATGCTCGGTAATGAGTTTAATGAACTTTGGCAGTATGCCGTCTGATTCCGCATTTTTGTAACTCTTGTTTGCTTTACAGCTATCTTTATTTTTTTCTCGGTAGTGCTCAAAATGTCGTCCGGGTTATAGTTATTGAAGGGCACGTTTTTTGAATTGTTAGAAAAAAAGATTTTTGAAAACCTTTACTTTTTTAATCCAAGTGAGTGAGCACCATGACCATGTAACTCATTTCCCAAATGTCACTATCTACTTCCTAACATACCTGTTTCTATTTTGCTTTTTTTAGCGGTTGCTATTACTTTTTAAGCTTTTCACTTAGGAGTTTATAAGATAGTTATATCTTGCTTAGTTGTTATTTTTTTTAGGTTTGTTATGACATCGTTCCAACAATAGAAAGGTTTTTGCGTTTACAACCAATAGTTGTAGTTGCTCATTTTATTCATCGCTCTGAAAGTAACCTTAAGGCAGACAAAAAAGAAATAACTGGGTAATTTGTTGTGGTCTGGATATCTCTGAAATCTCACATGAAACCAGAAAAAAGCCAACACAGACTTCCATCAAAATAAAATAACGTATGAAAAGGCTTACACAAGAAGGTTACACAAGATCATTTCTAAGAAGATCAAAGCAAAATACTCAAAAGTAAGATAGCTCACAGCACTGATTTCCTTGCGCTCTGGTCTAAACAAGCACATACATTCATTGGGCATAGAAGAAGACTTTTGCGTTTAGAGAACCAAGAGACTGCTGTGCTAGTGCAATACTTACAGCTCTGGCAAGCATAACATTACTCAAGAAGAGCTGAAGACAATCATTTAGAAAAAGCTTAGAAAAAGATGTACAATAGCACCACCAATACCATACTGCAGAACCACTTTATGAACATTCTCATAAATACAAAAACAAAAAGCAAAACGCAAATTAAAGAGCAGGAATTAAAGGAAAACAATATATTTGAAACAAAAAATAATAAAATATATATGAATATGAATGAATGAAAATAATAAGTAATTAAACAAACGATACAAATTAAATAAAAATAAAGATTTGTATAAAATAAGAAAAAACAAAGACTAAATAAAACAAAGAAATATCAAAAATAATTAACAGCGTAAAAATGAAAAAAAAAAACAAAATGAGACAACATACAGTTAAAATAAAGCAAATCAAATCATGTTTACAAAAATATAGCGAAAATGAAACAATGTTTCTAAATTTATTTATAATACATGTTTTGATGTTTTATTTAAAAATTAATCAATAAAAAACATATTGAACAAACAAAAAATTAGTGAATTAATTAATAATTAAATTAAAAATATATATAAAAAGTTAATCAAAAATGTAATCCAATAACTCAAAAATATAAAAAGTGAGTAGTTGTGTGTTTACTTTTAAATAACTTGCGGTGGCTGCAAATCAATTATTTCTTTTGCCGTTTGCTTCTATGCGAAAATCGCTAGGGTGCATTAATGATCTCTTATGATCGCAACGTGAAATTGGATTTAAAACTTTTTTTAAAACAAATTAAAGAAAAGTTTTTAAAAAATATTTAAAAAGCGGCAAAAAAATCAAGTCTATTTACAAACACTTTTCAATATTTCACAATCATTTATTGATATTTTTTACACATCTATCATCTTGATACACTTTACTTGGATCTAGTTTTTTTGTTTGACGTGGTATTCAATAAATTACTGTTGTATTGATTTACATCAAATTGTACCTTCAACTTTTTTTTTATTTCCTTTGAACTTTTATATAAAAACAGATTGATTGACGTATTATAAGCTATTGGTCTTATCAAAAGATCGCTATTACAAGCCAGTCCCTAACTATTGGTAATGATAATAATAAATTCATAAAATTATTATTTCTTATAGAAAATTTATTTACTCCAATAAATACAATAATAGTAAATATTATGTACCTATATATGAATTGTATATTTATAGCTGCAGGTTATAATTGCCACTTTAAATGTCAACGTTGGATAATTTTTTTATTCCATTGAACTGCCAGTAATTGGACAAACGATGATTTAGAATGGATGCGTTAAAGGGTAAAATAATCTGTATTCCACGTTTCATTGCTGAGGTGGGTCTGAAACGTTGACGTTGGCAAAAAATATCGTAATAAATCTCTAACGCTTTGAGTACATGTACAGAGAAACCCTAAGGTTAATTGAATTATTTCAATTCACCTGAAAAAGGATAATTTTATTTGCAGATATTATTATTTTAGACATTTCTACTTACCTTGATTTGTTTATTACGCAAGTGTATTTTGCTGGTATTGGGAAATATTTTTTGATTCGTTTTATTTCCAGCAAGCTGAAATTGCTGTTTGATGTTTACGCCAACAGCTCTAATGCTATTATAACCTTCTAAGATAAGTTTAATCAATCTTTAAAAGAATATAACAGCATAAATGCCAATGGCTTTTAAATTTTGTGTTTGCAATAAAAATACAAACGATAGTTTAAATCAAATAATACATTTTTTTAAATTATTTATAAGCATTATGTGTAGCAATAAATTAAGTGTATTTAAATACAAATTAAAATATGTATTTAATATTATTAATTATTTAATTGGAAAAAAACAATTAATTATTTGTGAGAATAATAAAATATTTTTTTAAACAATGTATTTGTTAAAAAATATCGATTAATTTAATACACTTTTTTAATAGTAGTAGATACATTTATTTTATATTACTATAAATGTACATTACATTTACCTGCCCAATAACATAAAAAGGGTTATCGACCGTGGTTTTTCTGTCCATTGTAATTGGTTATTTGTTTACAAAAAACAATAACAGATTATAAATCATAGAAAAATGAAAATGAAGTTAGTTGTAGTAGTTTCAGGTTTAATTATAGTGAATGTGTCCTAGGATAGATTTGGAAAGATGTTTATATTTTGCTGTTAGTAATAAGTTTCATGTAATAGTCAGTTTAGATATTATTTCTATATTGCTGACACTATTACAAAATTTTTTGCATGATTTTTTATAGTGGCAAGATTTTGGTTAGTTGGCACAGGGATTCATTAGGGACATTGTGTAAGAGGTTGTTACGATTGCGGAACTTAATTATACTTCTGAAAGAAGTACACTTGGCTACGTGTCGATTATTAAGAACCCTATAATTGCATTTGGGAAGAAAGGATTGAAGAATATTAAAGGTTGTCAGATTGTTCTGTAGATATGAGTGGCAGTTGTCATATTTATGCCTTTGTCCTTGAAGGTTAAGTAGCGGAAGTATTTATTTCTGGTTATACATTTTTTTATGAAATGAGAACGTGATTTGAAGAAGAGTTTGATATCAAAATTTATGTAATTTTAATATTTGCACGATGAGGTTGGTGTTGCTGTATCATTGGAAGAATGGGAAGAGAAGTTGGGATTTATTTGGATAAAGTCTCCATCTGTTGAATGTTCACATTTTGTAGGTAAAGTACTATAGGTATTGGTTGGTTAATATAACTTTTTTTGCATGAAAAATATCTTCTTCTTCCTGCGGTGGTGTGTCAAGCGTTCCTGCACTTAGGTCCTGATGGTCCTATTGTGCAACTCTGACATCTTACACCTTTAGATCTTCTATGAAATCCAGGAGTTTTTGCCAAGGAATTAATTTCAGTTATTGGGTTAGGTTAGATATGGTATTCCTCGTTTCTTCATTGCCATGTCAATGGAGGTAAAGGTGGTATTATCAAAAGCCCCTTCAATGTTTAGAAAAAGCAATTTCCTTGCAATAAATGGATTTTTCGCATCTGCTAACCAACTGATGAATAACCAGTTCACAGGATTTTCCTGACTGGTGTTGGTGCGGCTGAACCTTAGTGCCCCGTCCCGTATGTACCAATCGAATATTTTTTCCAATAGTTTTAGCATTTAAGCTGATCGGTCTGTACAATTTAGCCAGAGCGTACGTAGGTCGCCTTGGTTTTGGTATTAATACTTAATAATGCTTAAGTGGTAAACTGGCCCTGAGAATTTCACATAATAACCCTTTCAGAGCTGCAAAGCCGTTCTGTAACATGATGGGTAATATTCTATCAGCTCCCGGCAACTTTAATGGTTCAAACGTATTGATTCCCCATTCCAAGCTGCATTGGTTAATTATGTTTTTGCCTTATCATCCCAGTTTCTTTTAAATACCCGTTTGATCGGAAACTCAAGGTCCTCTGGATTTGGTGCTTCCAAAAAAACAGAACCCGGGTCTTCTTACACACCCTATCTGTCATTAGGGATCCAATATTTTCAGTACGGTCTTTGATTAAAACGTTTTAAAAGCGAGAACATGCTGCTGCGCTTTCAATGCCCTTGCAGTATCTCTTCTACAAATTTCTTTTGGTTTCTATAATGGCACTATTGTATGCCGTGAGGCTGCATGTAGCCCAGTCTCCGTTTCTCTTGGCTTTGTTAAACAGTTTTCTTGTGCTAGTTTTAGACCTATCAAGCTCCCTATTCCACCAAGAAATTTTGTTTAAGGAGTGTTTGACAGTTTTTGGGCAGCTTCCTTCAAAGGCTTTTCTGATAGAGTTGACAACCAAATCTGTCATTATTTCTAACTCGTGTGCTGTATTTTTGGGCAAACCTCGATTTGTCCGATTAGTATCTCTTTATATAGATTCCAGTCGGTTTTCCTCGGATTTCTGTTTTCCAAAAGCAGTTGTTTATCAGATTTAATAGTGAATTGGATGTATTCATGGTCAGACAAAGAGGCTTCACCTGACACATACCACTGTTTTATCACTTCACTTGCTTTTTGATTAGCTAGTATAAGGACAATAACTTCGCTGCGGGACATATTGCAAAACGTTGGCATATTACCTTTATTCATTATATTTAGGTTAGTCTAAGAGTTTCTCACCTCTTAGTTTAGTGCCCTTGCTCCCCCAGGCTATGTGGTGTGCATTGGCATCACAACCGAGATTCAGCAGTTTGTCTGCCCGGCTGCTTAATAGCAGTTGGATTTCCACCGGTGGCGGAGTGCCCCGTTGATTGTAGGGAAGGTACCGGATCCGAGCATTATCTCCCTCCTGTTTCCCTTCCCTACTATGGTCAACTTGACTGTCACTAGATCTCTGTAACATAAGTATTAGAATGACATTGGTTATAAGTTAAGTATATGTTTAGCTATGATACATGTATGGGGGTTGCATGATTACTGGGCTGCAAGCAGCCATGTACCCAGTATGCTTAAACCTCTTATCAGTCCCTTGTGGATCCAGGGTTCTTACACAAGAGCGATGTCATAGTCGTGTTTAAGAAAATACGCACTGATGGCTGCTTTACAGGGAAATTGATTAGCAAAACTTTAAAAATTTTAGTCACCGTTCTTTTGGGGGGTGGTGGGACAGAGAACGGAGGGATATTGGAGAAAAGGCCAGGTGCAATTTTTTCTCCCAAGAGTCCTTGTCCATGAGTAGGACATGTTGGGTCCCCTTGAGGTCTAGCTCAAACCCCAAGGGGAGCTTACCTCGGAGCTTACCACTCTCCAGGTATCGGTGCAAATGGTGTTTTGCACTGCAATCCTGTTGAGCAAGGTGCCCGGTTCCAATTGCGGCCCCGGTACCCAGGTGATCACTATCCTAGGTTCAGAAAGTTCCTTCAGGTAAATGACCTGAAATTCCTTGCCATCCAAGTAGCGCTTTTCAGCCGATGTGCTCGAATGGCTCGTCCGCACACGTTATTTTCAGGTATCCACCTTTATATGTGCATTTCTGAAATCGGAGTGATGCTTGCCACTTTGCCAACTTATCAATCCTACCAAGAATGGCTGCCTTGATGGTTTTTGCTTCTTCGGCGTCCAAGGAGCAATCGGGGAACTCATTCGGAGTTATTGTTAGTGCAATACCCGTTAAGGTGTCCCTGATGGTTCTTTTTGAAGTCCCATCATTTCCCATACTCCTTTTAGCCGGCGGTTTTGCGATGCGGATGTGCTGTTGAACAGGTTTCACTTTTGCGACCTTGAGATTCCTCGGCAGATTGCAACGGTTGGTTTTACTTGCGCGTCGATTCCGTTGAAATCAGCTTGATAGCAGGGACTCCCTGAGCTTCCTTTTTTTTCTTCAGCTTATCTCTGGTAGCTCCTGAAAGTTTTGGCTTTGCGGTCGCTTCCGTCTGTTTGCTGGCTACCTTAGCATTTGGCGTTGCAAAAATTGTTCTTGTTAGTGTTGTGCATCTTAATTTTAATAGCTCACAGATACAAAGATATTATTAATAATTAATTTAGCTATTGATGGGTCTTTTATTGGGGAGTTTAGCCTGGTAGCGGTATTTATGTCTATTATTAGCTAACTTATAAAATTACTCGTATGACACTTTTATACACCTTCATTTTGGTTTGCTGTTAGGCACGTTAAGAAAATAGCCAGTCACATGTTACCTAACAATTTTCTGTATGAAAATTCCATATAGAGTTGCAGTCCAGCGCTTTGTATATTTTGACATTTAGTGAATACTAGGACTGTGATTCGGCGCGTCATCTATGTCATATTTGGGGCAATTCTCGTCGGTTTCAGCTAAAACCTGTGAAGGTACAGCCGTTTTTGCATTTTGTGAAATGTGGTAATCCACGTACCCACAACAAGATTCCCGTGTGGTTTAGTTCAAGGGCCAGAAGGTGAATCTATTGCTACTTTTGCCTATTTTCTACGCAAACCCTGTGAAAGAGATTCCGTTGATGGGTTTGCATAACGTACGTACATTTTACGTATGTTATGCAAACCCATCATCGGAATCACTTTTTGTACCCTTTCTGTTTCAACAAGTTATTGTTTCCACGCTGCACTCTGCATGAGTATAATATAGCTGGCGCCTGGCGACTCGGGTTTGCCTGTCCCCTCTCTAGACGGAATCAAGCCAAATGCTTGGCCTAAATACGGAAATCCCGTGAACGACCGCTATAATATATCTTTATATACTACAGTGTGTACAAATAACAAAGTACACTAAGTCAAAATTGTTGTACAGTCAAGAGGTAGGTGTATTTTGAGTTTTCTATGGCATAGTAACAAAAAATTAATAAACTATCTTGTAACGCTTAAAGGTGTTGCAAGAAAAAGAATTTGGGTCGTCAAATTCAAAGAAATTCCAGATGTAGTCACCATTAAACTTGTGTGTATGCGTAGATGAATGTTTTTGGAAATTGGAAAGATTTTTTGTATTTTTTTTTTAATTCTGTTGATTCTTTGAGTTTTGTGTACAATTATTATGCAATTTGTTGGAATTATGTGGATTTAGTCAGATTTTGATTATGTATGTGTTTTTCCACCGGAATTTTCCAAAATTATATATACCTTCGCAAAATTTTATTTAAACCATTTTATAAGATTTCTTACAAATTTTATGCAATTTTATATAATATTAGAAGATTATTTTTGAAAGTTTACGTAAAATTTTACACAAAATATTGCAAATTTTTTATAGATATTCGGGAGCAGTAATCCAGAAGAATTTTAATGTATGCATATTATTATAGGGAATTGTCTTTTTAGACTTGGATTTGCCGAATTTTTGTGGATTTTTTTTGGGATTAAGCAGAATTTTTTTAAAAACGTCTGCAACTTTGTGGATCATTCCGAAAATTAATAAAATTGTGTGAATTTTTTTATTTGTTAGTACAATTGCTTGGAATTCTGAAAATTGGAATTATTACGCGGAATGTTTCAAGATTTATTTGGATTCTGTAATTTTTGCGCTTTGTATGTCAATTTTTAGTAATTTTTGTACATTTGGTTTTGTTTAGAATAGTAAGGAATTTTTACAGAATTTTGTGAAGATATTTATGACAAACATAAGGTTTTTTTTCAACGTTATTGCGTCTAAGAGTAATAATAATAATGATAATAATTTTTATTCCAGTAGATTCATATGAACATAGGAAAAGTCATGAAAAAATGCAATATTTTGCAATAACAAAAAATTGACAGAAAAACAGATAATTAAAATAACACATTGAAATTACAATATACTATAAAAATAATTTTAAAATTACTTGTATTGGGAAAAAATAAAATTGACACAGAAAAATTGAAACAATAAAAAACAACAAATACAAACAAATGCACTTGTATTTATAATATGTCATTATATAATATTTAAATATTTTTATTCGGCAGGATTTATACATATTGGCTAGCTTGTTGTCGCGGCCCCACAAAATTTTATTCAAAATTTGGAAATGAAATTTCCTCTGGACTATACAATACAGACTGCTTGAAATCTTCAGGAATTCATCGAACAATATTATTTTATATATTAGTATTTTTATGTTTTTTGTTACTTCGGTGCATTTTCTGTTTTTAATTGAAAATGCCCCCGAGTTATGTATCAACTAATTATAATCTATATATTTTATGCACTACATTTAAATGCATGTTTTTACAGTACAGGCCATTGCAAAATTGCAAAATATTGACTTGTGCAATGCAATAAACCTCGATTTACAAATGAAATTTAAAATATATCTTAGTACTCAAAACATGTATATTAAAGTGCATTAAATAAAGTTATATAACAATTCAATATTTAAATATCAATCATATTCCTCTAGAAAGATACAGTCGAAATAAATATTAAATACTTGACTAATGGACTATAAAGGAATAAATTGCAAGCATCAGTAAACAAGTATAAAAGTAAAATGTTGCTCAAAAAGAGCTTTCAATTCCACTAACATTTTTATCGGAATCAACAACTCAACCAGTAATTTATTAAATTATTTTTAAATATCTCAATAATAATTAAAATATTCCTGGAGGAGAAGCAAAATTGTAAATTACAAAGGTAATGAAACCGCAGAAAGTAAATTAACAGCCATAAATTGATGTTGAAAGGCTCGGTAATTATTAGTAAATCGATTTGATATTAATAAATTAATATTGTGGAAATAATACTGCGCGAGCATTGTTCAATTTGTCGGAAAATCAGAATGCGTGCCAATAAACTGAAATACAGAACTGAGCAGAAGCATATATCCTAAATAAATACATGATATTTTGATTTAATTGATTTGGATGGGCTAATTGCAGCCTTGATAGTTGAAGGGGGACATCATTAGTATCGTATTATTTAATATAATTAAAATAATACACAGTGAATACAATATAACGAGTTTCAAAGATCAAACAGATATTTAATAAACAATACTAAATTTCATTTAAACGACATTAATTAATGCGAATTGAATATATTTCAATTTGAGCATAATACTGGCCTAGTTGCATTGCAATCAAAGTGAAATGCCAATTTGGCTTATTTATAATGTTTTAATCCTTATCAAAATTAAACAAATGAAGTATTTCGGTATTAATTAAATTAATAACTTCCATTGTTACAATTTAATTGGTTTGCGTTTGACATTAATAGTGTTATTAAAAATAATTAAACTCAATTGCCAATTTAATTGATAAGCGTTCGATTAAAAACATATTATTTTGATATTTTATAGAATCCATATTCTGCGATAATACAGTTTTTTATACCAGTGTGTTGCTTGTGAAAATTAATTGAAAAAATACCAAACTAAATGTTTACTCTGGTGCACAATGCAGAATATGTATTTTCTACACAATAATATACATTCTAGTAGAAATACGTTTGATGAAATATGCATTCACAGTTTTTATATTTAAAATTGGATTCTGTTGCTGAAATAATTACAGCTGTATTATTTACGTTCTTTGTTGTTTTTTTTAGTTTTTACTCACATTTATAATTTTTATATTGTCGTTACTAACAAGGAATTTTATTTAATTTTGTATTAAAAATTATTACAAAAAATGGCAAAATAATTAATGTTTTAAACGTATAATTTGTAATATTAACAAAGTAGGAATTTACACACTAAATCATTTCACTATTGTCGGAACATGTCATTTGTTTTATGTACTGATATATTGTTAATAAGTAAATATTTTCAGTATCCACGGTGTAGATATATTAAAACATTTCTGAAACAAATGAACAGTGTCATAATTGATTTGGTGTTTGTAAATATTCATCTGACAAGGCGGTCGGCAATGATAAAACAATCAATCACATTGATAAACATATGGTCCTGCAATACATGATAAATTGATCAAAATCAACTTCCTTAAATAAAACACAGGTTGATGTGTTATATTTACTCAGCAAAACTATATTTATTAAATTCCATTTTTAACCTTTACCCAGCATCACTTTTTTTATACGTTTTCTATTTGTAAATTATTAGATAAAATGTAAATTTTAATTCATGTTTGCTTATAATTTATTATAAATTCTAAGAAATTATTTATATCTTGTTAAACATTTATGCTAAAAATGTTGATAATATTATTTAATTAATATTCAATAATAATTTCTCTAATCTGAAGTTAGTTTAACTTTAATTATTTAAAAAGTTTTTGGTATATTTAGTCATATATTACAATATTAGTTAAAGCTTACAATTAGCATAACTTGTTAAACATTACAATAGTGCTAAAAATGTTGATAATTTAATTTAGTTAATATTCAATAATAATTTCTCAAAACTGCAAATATCTGAAATTAGCTTAGCTATATTATTTCAAGTGTTTTTGGTAAATTTAGTCATAATTTACAATATTAGTTGAAGCTTAAAATTATGTTATAATTAGCATAACTTGTTAAACATTACATTTGTGCTAAAATGTTGACAATAATATAAAATTAATATTTGATAATAATTTCTCTAAACTGCAAAAAACTGAATTTAGTTTAATTCTAATATTTTAAAATGTTTTTGGTATATTTAGTCATAATTTACAATATTAGTTAAAGCTTTTTTCGAAAAATTAAATGAAGAAATAGAAAGAATTGGTACGTTTAGAGAAGTAATAGTTTTAGGAGACTTTAGTGGGAAGAAAGGATAAAGATAATGCAATAGGAAGTTTTGGAGAAGACGTGCTAAATGACAATGGAAGGAGAATAATACGAACAAAATCAGCTAAAAGTGCTAAATGGATACTTCCAACACAGAGACGTCCATAAATTCACATGAAGACAGGAAACAAGAAACCTAAAAACTATTATTGACAATATAATTACAAAACAAAAAAGTGAGCTAACGGTCAGTGATGTAAACGTTAAAAGAGGTGCTTTATGTGGTAGTGACCAACACCAGTGAAAAAGATTTATGGTATTAATGTGGACCTACTTAAGAGTATGGTAGATGTAATTATTTCTCCTCTTACAAAATTGATTAAGGCTTGCTTAAATAGCGTTTAGCCTGATACTCTTAAGCAGGCATGTATTCACAAAAAAGACAATGTCGATGATATGAATAATTATAGCTTTACCATCTACTATATCTAAAGTTATGGAAAAGATATTAGCCAATCAAATTCAAACATTCTTCGAAGAACAATTTGTTTTCAAAGATGCAGTACGGTTTTCGGAGCGGATAACGCAATTGTTGACTTTGTAGAAGGGTTTTGAAGATCGTTTTTTATTGCTACGTTTTTGGATCTCTGCTGAATGTGTTTCCCGTGGCATCTTGTTGCGAAAACTATACTGCTACGACTTTTCGCCTTCTGGCTGTCGAATGATATTGTTCTATCTATCAGATGGTGCTGGGAATAACTCAGAATTCATCAAAATTAATCACGGGGTACCGCGAGGGTCTATTCTTGGCACATTACTATTTCTAATAAACATAAATGATTTAGCAAACATATTTGTTGATACGTATGTTATCTTGTATGCAGATGACCACGACTAAATCAACATCTAAAGTATCAGAAACAGCCAAGATAAAATAGCCTGCGACAAAACCGGCCAACGGTTAATATCAAGCATGATGACGCCAAATGACGGGAGAACTGCGAAAGTAATATTTCCATTAAAGAATAATCCTGCTAAAAAGTAGTTATCGTCCATATTTTTGTGTATATGAAGTCGATGATATCACAAAAATATGGACTATAACTACTTTTCAGCAGGATTATTTTTTGATTGTCAAGCGCATTCGACGTCCTTACTATAGAATTCATTAAAAGAAAATTTCGGAATCTTGGAATCCGAGGAATAAAACTAATTATGTCAATGTATAGTGATATCGATCGAATTAAATCTAAGGTATGTAATATTCCGCTGGGTTGGCCCAAGGATCAGTTTTAGGCACTCTAATATTTATCCTCTATATAAATGATTTATATAAATACATTAACTCTGACTTTCTGGCAAATTTTGCAGACGATATCTCCGCAATTGTGAAAGCAAATACTCAAAATAAAATCTGTACTGGAAG
>JARJEC010007975.1:0-11024 GCA_030264575.1 Tachinus sp. AB-2021 | reverse complement strand
CGTACCTACATACATGCTTCAATTTGTATTCCATTCAATCCGAGCTTTCTTGAGCTTTTTAGTTTTTTTTTTGTATTTTGGTAGTTTATTTTGAGATTTGTTCCGTGGGATAACACTGGCTTTGTTTGCGTTTTTCAAAATTTGTCCGATCCAACAAATAATTTAAAAAAATGATTGTTCAAATCTTTCAAAGAAATAGATACGTTTACTATTATTTTTCTTTTGTCTAGAAACTTCCACTTCCGCTTCAGATGTAATTAATTCCTTCTTTTTTATGTGATTTTGTTTGGATTCTTTGCACTTTTCTTTGTATTTTTTTGTACCATTGGAGTAATCTTGATAACTTCATTGTTTTTCCATCTATGAAGGATATTTCTCGCCTTGCTGTTCAACATGTAGCTGTCTTTGTTCCACTATCAACTTTGTTTTCGTTTATCCCTTTTATGTATATAAGTCTTTCTTACAGTTGAGTTCTCAATTGATCTTTCTAATTCCATCATTATTGACCTAACCTCCTTTTCTTGATAGACTGTAATTTTTTATTGCATTTTCTTTGCAGACTACTGCTACTACTATCCAGTATTTTGAAATGTCATCTACAATAAACAAAAATTATATTAGTCCATGGTACGTGCTTTGTACAGCACGACATGTCATGTCAAAATATATTATTTTTTGTGCCATTAGGTACTTTATCTTGATAACTTTATTGTTTTTTCAACTACGAAGAATATGTCTCGCCTCTCTCTTTAACACGTTGCTGTCTTTGTTCCACTATAAACTTTGTTTTCGTTTATCCCCGTTATCTATATATGCCATTCTTACAGTTGAGTCCTCAATCGTTCTTTCTAATTCCGTCATTATTAGACCCAACCTATCAAGAAAAGATTGTTTACTTTTCTTGATAGACTATCACTCAAATTTTGTCTGTAATTTTTTATTGCATTTTCTTTCCAGACTACTCTGCTCACTTTTTTGTTCTTTTCTTGCATTATGATTTTACATCCTACTAATTGGATTTCCAGTGTTAGGTTCAAATCTATTCATTCCCAGACTCTAAATTTATCATTTTTTTGACTTGCCCGTTCAATCACTATCACATAGTTTATCACTGAATTACAGCTTGGCCCTACTTAGGTGTATTTTTTCTATTTATCTCCCGATGTATTTCAATTAGTATTAGTATACCCCATCCCATTTCTTCTATAAAATGTAACATTTCATTCCCGTTTTTATTTTCTGTTTTGTCTGGGTTTCTATTGAGTATCTAGTCTAACTATTTTTTCTTATGTTCCCGTTCCTTCATTTAAATACGCTGTCTATATTTGAGCCCTCTCTTCTGTCACTTGTAATAACTAGTCTAGATCTTTTCTAGTATTTTTCATGCTGTCTAACGTTATCATTTAAAATTTATTTTTTCTTAGCTTTGTTGGATTATTCCGTGGTGTTAGTATATTTATTTTAATTTAGTTAGTTTATTTATTTTTAAAATATATATAAATATATTTATAAAGTCACGAGCAATCCGGGCTGCCTATAACAGCTGCGACAGATGCACTCAAAAGCGAAAAGTATTTTATAATAATGGAATTTGTTACAGAATATACACAAAGGGTTAACGTTCATAAATGTTTTTTATGATTTACTACTTCAAAATTCAAATTAAAATAAACATAAAAAATTTGATTTATGACTTTTAATTGTTCATTAGAAGTAACAATAAAAGTACGTTTAAATATAATATATTATAATATAATTTTTGACTATTACAATTTAACTAAATTAATAATAAATAAACTTTTTTATTTGTACCTTTGAGTAGAAGTATTTAATAATATTTACTGGATAAGGTTTTATAAAAATAGATTTAGTGGATGATTAAATAATGCGATATTGATGCAAAAATACGAAATAACATCAAATATAATAAATGTTAGTTTTACCTAAAATTAAATAATATATACAAAATAAATTATATACATTATAAAATATTATAAAACTTAAAACGAGCGTTTTCCCAGCGTGACGTCATATACAACAGATGTCAATTTTGAAACTCATTACGAGCACATCATATAATACTAACATTACGCATTACTCCATTATTCCGTCTACGTCAGTTTTACAGTCCACTTGTTCAATTTTTGTTTTAATTCCTACAATTCCCTTTGGCTACCCCTTTTCTTTTCTCTCATTTAGCTGCCTGGCATTTTATATCTTTTCTCTTTTTCGCGTCGTGCACTTATGAACTTATGCTTTGTCGGTAAAATCGACGACATAGAGCAACATCAATATAAACAAATCGAATTTGATAATCTAATTAATAATATTTGTCAGTGCGAGATACAAAACCCCATATCAAAGTAAAGAAATTGGTTTATTTAATTTACTTTAATTCACATTTAATAATTTATAACCCGACCTCGGCAGTGAGGCGTACCGATTGAGAAACCGTTAAGGGTTTCGGGGTTGATTCCCGCAATTAATAATTTTTTTATAAAAATTTTAATAACCGTTTTACGTCTTTCTGTGGTCCCGGCACACTTACGTTTTTTGGTTACATAGTCATACTGATTATAATAAAACTATCCCTTGTAACAATAAAGCACATAATACAACGGTTGCCATATATGTTGATAAAATCGCTACTGGTTTCAAAACAGCTATTTGAAATAAAGACAAATTGAAGTGCCAACCTCAAGTAATCATCGAAAAGGATAGGTTCAAACATGCAAGCTACTGCATACAAGCGACAATACGCGTTGCATACCAATGCAAAAAGATGTGACTTTCTTAATTCCACCAAACAAGCAAAAAATACATGTTGTGTCTTGTGTCTTAGCCGCCAAATAATCTGTGTTCATTCTTATTCATTTTCAACATTTTTCTATTTTTTTTAGATGCAATGGCGCTTATCAATTGCAGTAGAATCTATGTCGTAATAAATTTTCCATAGATAGTCAGGGAAAAACTGCCTTTAGGCAAAATATGAAACGTGTATTATTTCAATATGTTATATTAAATCATAATTTAATCGCCATTGATAATGACATATAGCGGTCAAAATATATATGGTTTGTGAATAAGATAAGTTGAATAAAATACTTTTCTTATTATATTTGTGGAGCTTAAATTTTTTAATTTTTTGAATAAATGTTATATATTTTTTTGATTTCAAAGAAAAAATCTAATTATCTTTGTTGCCTTTTTCGTTTTGTATTTCCGAGATAATTGAAAAATACATTATTTAACAAATCAAATAAAATAAAATGTACACCATGAGCATTTATGCCAGCTAACATTTGTAAAAAGAGTTTTCTTTGCTTCTTTGTTTGTGCTACTAAAATTTGATAAAAATTTGTGGTTTAATAGAAAAAATATATAGAGATCCTTTGTGAATACAACTGCATAAATAAAAAATCTAATTAAATACAAATAAATTTACAAACAAACAAAACCCCAAATACTGCAAAATTGTCAACAAACAATTTTCTATTTTAATTTGAAAACAAGCAAGTATGATTATAAAATTTTGTTAAACTATATACAAAAGAGTTTATCAGTTAGTCCAAACTCTTCTAAAATTCGTATTTCTAAATAACACAAAAAAATTCCTCTAGCTGGTTAACTAACAAATACTGAATAAAATTAGACTTAAAGATTTGCAATTTTTTATACAAATACAAAAATCAATTGCAGGCTAGTAACATTTTTTTCAATATTTTTTTATTAATCATAAGGATGGTTTCGACCACAATTATGTGGTACTTCATTATTAGAAATAAATAAAACAAAAATTACTATGTTTTTAACCACATTTTTTTTTATTTATTAAAAATAAAAATATAGGCGACTCGAATTTCTTATGAAGCTCAATGACCTTAGTAATTTTTATTTTATTTATTTCAATTTTTTTTATTATTTAATTTTTTTAGTTAAAATGCAAATCAATAAAAAACATTTTAATGATTTAAATTGAATTTTTTATTTTAAAAGTTTTTGTGTATTACTTCTAGGATTTTTCTATATCCAGGATTTTGAAATGTTATATACAATAAACAAAAATTATATTGGTCCGTGGTACGTGCTCTATGAAACACGACATGCCATGTCAAAATAGCTCAATAGAAATTGATTCAGATATACAAACTGCAAACATTTCGATAGAAATCAAACAAAAGTTTTTATTTTAAATGACCAATTCTTCTATTTATCATGGTATATATTGTGTATAACTCTATTTGCATAAATGTTTAGTCATTTTGTAATTATTTACCACTAATTATGTTAAAATAAACAATTTCTAATTTTAAGTAAAATATTAAACTGAGCGTTAATATATCCATTTGAATATTTAATACTATAAATAAACTAGTTTATAGTTTGTTAAAGTAAATCATTTTAAATATAATATGCAGCATAATTATCCCATTATATTATAATTGCATGCACAATGCTTAATATTACTAATAGTAAAATTATAAATATTTGTATTAAAAGATAATTATATCATATAACTGAAGCACGAATAGGATAATTCTCATATTATACCAATACTAAAGATGCATACAAATATTCCGCATATGTATAAATTAGTAGTTAGATGAATACTAAGCGAGGCATAAATATATAAAATATTTTAAGATAGAAATTTAATTGGTACTTGTACATTCAACGATTGAACAAAATGCTTGAGTAAGCAATATTTCAAAATTTAATAAAATTTATGCATATATTGTGACGTGCAAACGTTGGTTTCCATAACCTTCGTCTTATAAATGGAAAAAAAGTAAACTACAAGTATATATATGTAGAAGCACTTTGAAAACCCATTAGATGTTTTTGTGCTGGACAGGTGAAGCCAAGGAGTGGAAATAATGCTGCGGGCCACTTTTTCTTACATCATCTGGCGTTTCCCAACATCACAACACTATTTCTGGACCCTTATAATGGCCGGTAACGTATGCAATAATTCATGTAACATGACATACATCTTTTTAATGCACCCATTTTTTACCTTTTTTTACAAAAAATGTGAATTGCTATATATATTTCACGGCTTTGTAATAAATGTAAATGATAGTTTGAGCATATTTGCAGTAAGTAGCAGAGTTTATTAAATTCCGTGAGTTTGGCAAAGTAAATATGAGTTGTTAAGTTCAGGTGTTTAACGAATTCCGTTGATATTTCATACGTCAAACATTATGGATAGTTAGGTAAGACAAAGTTATAGACCCGACGAAGGCAAAGTTAATAACTTGTACTTGTGAAATAATATATATCATTCAAGGGTGGAGTTGGAAAAGAATAAAAAATACAAAACGGTTGAAGTAAGCAGCAGCACACGCAGCTCAAAACAACATGCGGCTACGGTGATTTATCATTTCAGGCAAATTGCTGAATTGGGGCTTTGTGGTATTTTATTTACTCCCTGGCGTTTAAACCCTGCGTACACTCTCTGCAGGTATTTATACCCACTTCAGGTCCCACTCACATTCAAGTTATTAGCACACTGCTCTTTGTGATTCGCACTTTATCACATTTGCCATCCTATTTAACTGTATAAACACATTTCCGCAAGCCCCTATGCATTTAATAATATGCTCAGTTATCATTTCGTATCATTAAAAATTTCTGAACGGGAAATACATTTTTAGTTTCCGCTCAATGTGGAAATATCAAATATTTTATTTAATAATTGCGAGAAGTAATAAAATCTTTCAGTCACTTATATTGATTTTATTGCTTCGGCAAATATTTTACTTTCATCTCAATCGTACGCGTTTATAAAAGCATAAAAACAGAAACTGTGGAAATCGTTTTTTTATTTTAGTTCGAGTAATATTCTAAAACAACTTCACAATCAGGGAATGTCTGTGTGGGCAGACATATAGAATAAATATTTGCACAGAAGACATAAAGTGACAGAAGAAGTGGAAAAAATCATTTGAAAAGATGTCATTCTCAAACAGACAAATATTATTCTGCATCATGGAAACAAATAGAAAATTCACATATATTGGATTATCTCCTAAGTTCTAGATTCGCTTCCCCTTTGCTCCCCTTACTCGATAGCTTCCAGAGGCAACATCTGCGTTTCCTCTCTTATACAGATACAAAACTTCTATATGAAAACTCCACGAGTTCCTACAGTTTAGCTTTCATAATCATTTTAATAAAACTTTTTATTATATTTGTTCAATTTACTTAACAAAATTTAAACATACTTAGCAATATTATTTGCGAAACTTTACAACTCGTCAAGGCATTTTATTAATTAAAAGTATTTCAAGGAAAACCTTTATAATGCTTAAATGGGATTTTGTATTGTTTCGAAGCGGAAATTGTATATGGGACACAGAAAGTACATATGTGAAAAAATGCGATCCTAATAATAGAAGAGAGAACAAGAGGAGTGGAAAAGAGGATTCGTCTGTAAAGTTCCTGCGGTTAATTCTAGGATCGATTTCATTCCGCAACCAGATTAGGACAGGATGAAGCCGCATCACTCGCTTCCGGAAAGATGGAACTCATTTTTACATTATCATGACGTGAAATGGGATAAATCTCTACCTCAGATGAATGTATTAGTACTCCTGACTTTTATACAGTTATTTTATACTCCCTTCTACTTCCTCATCCGAGAAAACTTTCGGGGAATGTACGTGACTGAGTGAAATATTGTTTTAAAAAGCCGCATTTACAGACCATTTTCTCTTTTAAACCCACATGCAGAACGAAAAAAGTTATTTAATTTTTTTTTCAACGGGATTATATAAAAAAATTATTCAACAATTTTCATTTATGCATTAATCGTTTTTTTTTAAACAAAATTATTTAATAGAACTTTTTTAAATATGTTTATTAAATATTTCAAATCATGAAACTGGAATACTCATTTTTAACTGATTTTAAAAAAAGAAGTAAATTAAAAAAAACTGTTATTAAGCAGCTTATAAGTATAGACTAGAAATAAATAAAACAAAACTCATGTTTTTAACCACAAAAATTATAATTTTATATATTATACTCGAGTTGCCTTTATTTTTATTTTTTAAATTAAAATTTTTGTGGTCAAAAACATAGTAATTTTTGTTTTATTTATTTCTAATAATGAAGTACCACATAGTAGAGATCAAAACCATCCTTATGATTAAGTATGGACTAGTTTTTTTCAATATAGATAATAACCACTACTAAAAATATTTTAAGAATGTAAAATATATTATTTTAAATCATTATTATTTTTTCCCTCTGAGAAAATGCATTCTATTTTATCATACAAAGCAACTTTACTAACTGGTCTCATATACAACATAAAAATTATTCCAACATTATTTAAAAGACCTAAAAGCATTTGAATTAATTCTTTGGCTTCTACGTTATTCACTTCTTTAATATAATTTTAAACAATGTGCGTATAAAATGGTAAAATATTCAAAAATTACAAAAAGTGTCATATAAGTCACAAAATGTTAGAATATGTAGCAAAATATTGAGAAAATATCAATAAAACTTATAAAGTGCCGAGAAACTAAATAACCACAAGAGGTGTGGTTTGTGCTTAGTAAGTAGAGAAAAGTCATTCTGTAGAACAAGTTGGAAAGTTTAGATACCATAATACGTTGGAGTGCTTAACAACCAGTTTGCCGGTATCAAAATCAACGGGTGATTAATTTTTGTATGCCGGAATTATAAAATAAAGTCGGTTGTGATACCAGCAAAATGAGCACGATCGCTACGACAGCAATATTGAAGTCAAATATCTGCCCTCCAAATTCCTCATTTAATAGCTGAAACATATGACAATCGTCCAGCGATGAATCTAGTACTGTATGGAAAGTGTTCCACTAAATTCCAATTATACTCAAGGTTTTGTTAGGTTAAGGTAACTAAATGGGGACTTGTGTTGTCGTCGTAGATCAAGATCACGTTTTGTTTAATCCCACCTCAGAAGCAATTTCAGCAACCATTATTTGGCCCACAATAAGATGACTAATATTGTTTATATTCTCATCAATCACGCTAGACGATGTGGGTGCACTTCATTTTCGACTCTTTCTAGTCACTCAAAAAAAATCTGTTTAGGGATTTTTATTTTACACACTGTCTCGTGAGAAACTTATTAATGACCCGCCGAACAATGGACGGCGGTACCTCTTGCTCTGACATCGTAGTACAGACTAAACCACCGCTACTTTATTTTCTCCAGCGATGCACCCCCCTTCAAATACTCATTCTTACACCCTATTTCCACGTCGATCCAAGTTTTCCCAACAGTGTGTAAAAAATAACTTCGGTTCATATCTGAACCTCGTACATCTATTACTAAAAGAATATCTTTCAAGGACCCCAAGTAATCCATGTGTATTATCTCGAATAGTACGTCTGACACTCTCATTTTAGGAAATAATAAACTCCTTTAAACCTTCTTTACTGTAAATGCACAGTCGCGTCATAATTGGCTCTTATAACTTATAACGTCGCGTGGTACTAACCAAAACTGTGTATGCTCCTGGATATGTATATGTGTGAAATGAATTCTATGTCTTTGCTTGTTCTGCCTCGAGAAGTCCCTAAGCCGCGACGCACCGGTCATAGCACACTATTCTACATTTAAAAATCCTGTTGAAATGTTAAAGGATGTAATGAGAAACTCTAATGAAGTTTGCAGGAATGCGTTATCGTGAAAGGACGGCAAATATCGGGCATTCTTTGCAACAATTAATGTTTCTTCTATATTATAATAAATATTCCCATCAATAGCTAAAAATTGCGATTTTTTCATACGAACAACTCAAAAATTAAATGTTGTGTCTAATTCATGTATGGTCATTTGATTTCCGCCACCGTGTGTCAAGAAATGTGTACAATCGTACAACTTCATGCACGATTGTACTCATTCAGGATATCAAGAATAGAAACAAAAGAATGCGTTCTGAATGTGGAAATATAACGTCAATTAAGTTTGTACCGATTTAAATGTTACAGAAATAAAACATGAAGGTCTGCCTAAAACGGGAAATGAAACCCATTTAACTCATAAATTGAAAAATGTAATCAAGTCAGTTAGTTAGATTGGCTTTTGGCAAATCAATTTTTCAAAAATGCAATCAATAATTGATATTGATAATGATGCAAGAACACAAATAAAAATAGGAAATAATTTAACGACCGGGTCCACAGTAACAAAGGGACTCCGACAAGGGTGCTGTATATCGCCAACACTATTCAAAGTCTATCTAGAAAGCGCATTAACAAGATGGAAAAGAAAATCCGAAGTAATGGGCATACCAGTAAATGATAGGTGAGGTCTAGAGGTTAACATACAGAAAACAGAATACATGTCTATAGGAGAAGAACAACAAGACCTGCCTATCTCAGACAAACAAAATATCAAACACTGCAGCTCATACAAATACCTAGGTGTTAAAATATTGAAAGAAAGAAGCCTGGACGAAGCAATAGCCGAAAGAAATCTTCAAGGCAGGAAGGCTGTGTACATGTTAAACGGCATACTATGGGATAAACATATTACAAAGGAAAACAAACACTGAATATACATCGCAATAATTAAAAGTTTAGTAACCTATAGTAGTGAAGTGTGGCCTATAAAGGATAGAGAAGAGAAAACGCAAAAAGCCACAGAGATGGACTACTGGAGAGGAGGGAAATAATGGAAGTAAAGCACGATATTACAGATGACATAAGAACGGGACAACTAAGATGGTACGGACAGGTACCGAGAATAGGCCAACACCGACTCCCGAAGAAGATACTACACTGGACGCCGCAAGGAAGAAGAAGGATAGGCAGACCCCGGAAAAGCTAGAGAGAGGGTATAGACGAAGAGATTAATATTGATACAGATGAAAAAGTAATGGAAAAAGTACCTGGAATTACCAAAAAAAACGCTACAGATATTAAAAAAATCTCTATTAGACAGAACTGAAAAATGTTTTTATCTAATATATATTTGGCTATATGCTACAATATCCTAGTGTGGGAATAACCGTGTGATATATCCAGTATATTTATATATGTATAGAGATATGCCACAAATTAATTCAACGGCGGCGGAAATCCAAGATCTCTTAAGCAGCAAGGCTGACACACCCGACACCGCCGATTCTCGGATGCAATACCAATGCACACCACATACCTTGGAAAACAAAGACATTTAAGATATAATTAGTAAAGATAACACGCCAACATTTTGCCATGCGTGGGCAACGACCCAACACTATTTAGGTCAAATTAAGTCTGACCAAGGTAGCACGAGTGCACGAGCTGGAGATTATAAAATACAACAACACTGTTCAATACACTAGTATTAAAATTTCAAGAAACATAAAAAAGAGTCAAAAGATGTGGCAAAATGCGGAAATAAAACTGGGAATAATAATTAGAATTAAAAATATAATTTTCATAAATTGGTTTAATTAAAGTGTTGGCAAAAAACACGCAATCGGCATGCAACAAGTATTTGTTTGCAGCAATAAGTCTAACAGCTGACACTTTCTCTAATTTTCTAACCGATTTCGGAAAACTTAAATAAGTGCCTAAAATCTAAAAATAATATTAGTTCAAATATGTAGATTACAAAACTGAATTAATTTGATAAACAAAAAACTCAATATTTCAAAACGCTGCTGTATCTAAAGTAACTAGACCAACGCCAAGTAAGAAAAAATATTTGTATAAAAAATGTATGAGATATAAAACAATGTTTACAAAATAACAAAAAGTAATAAAAAGTCACAAGTAACATAAAATGTAAAAAAAAACATTACAAAGTGCGTAAAATAGTGCATACTTTTTTTTGGTTACAAAATGCCAATATCAAACAAAAACGCCTGACATGCGTAGTAACATTACAAGAAATACGAAAGAGGTTTCAACATATTTGTTAAACGTGGAAATCTATTTGCAAATTACTCCAAAATGAATTTTCTTAAACAAAAATTACAAAATTTGTTTGTTTGTTTTTGTGGGGAGCATGTTGGTTTTGTTTGTGGTTCGAT
>JARJEC010007901.1:0-25213 GCA_030264575.1 Tachinus sp. AB-2021 | reverse complement strand
GAGTAGTAACCGTTGTTGTATTGCTGATTTTGATCTGAATTTCATTTATCTCTAAATCAATTAGTTCTATCAGATACTCAAAACATCATTCATTTCCAAGTTTTTAAATCAATTGTCTTTGTTACAGCAGCATAAATACATATTCTACTTTTGATTGATCTATTGGTATACACGTAAACGGATAATAAACGTTACAAATAGAATATTCCGATGAACGAAAATCATCAATATAAATAAAATATGGTATACATTTTTTTTTTGAGGATATAATTCAATTTTGTTTTTCCGTAATTTACCTTGCACAAAATTGGTAAATTTACTATTTTGTTTTACAGTTTCCATATAATTAAAAGTAGATTGCAGTAATTTTTTTTTTTTAAAACGTTTTGCATTGAAACTTTAAAGGGATTAAAATACCTTTACCGTTAATTTCTTTATTTTCCAAATTTCCTGTCCGTAAATTGGCTGTATTCTATTATTAATTCCGTCAGATTATCTACGTAAACCCTGTTTGCTAATATTTTGTGTAATAAATGATCCGAATTAAATAAATTAAATGGATTTCTACTACTAGAAATTAAATCACAAAAATTGTTATACAAGGTGGGGTTTTAATTGTATCTTGCAAATTCTTTAAATGTATCTAATAAAGGATTAAGCAGATATTTATTTGATAATTTTTGTAAAATCTTTTCTTGTAAAATTATCTTTATTGTGAAGATTCATTGAAAATTGTTAATGTTTTGCTTTAAATGAGCATCTGTATCAAAATTATATGTTACAGAGCTATTCTGAAATTCTTCATTAACTTTTGTTGTACTATTTTAACAGTTATTGTTTGGAGAAACATATAGTATGTTAGGTGGAATAATTTGTGCTATGGGTGTTTCAAAATTGACATTCATCATGCAAAGATGTGAATTATTGTTTTCATTATTTGAAATATTAATAAACTTACTTTTATTAAAATGTTTTCTAATTACATATTTTTTAAACCTAGGTAAATGTTGAAAAATTTGACCGCAATGGACGAATTGAACGGTAGATGCAGTATTTAATTTGTGAAATCGATTAAAATGAAATATTAACTTGATTGCGGGGCGTTTACATATAAAACATAATATTTTGATTTGAAAGTTTAACGTAGGTTTAAGTAGCAAAATAAACCAATTTTGTTATTAATTTGAATTCAAATTATAGTTATAAATAAAATATATAATATAAATAATAAAATATATTAAAAAATACGTTTTGGTTTTTATCTTGTATTGATGAGCGGCGGCGAAGGTCACAATCTCGGCACAGAATTTAATAAATTTGCTAAAGGGCACTATTTTTAATTGTAAAATTACGTTTTTTTTGTTCAAGTTCACTATTCGTTATCTGATATAGTTGAATGAAGAATGTAGTCAATGTAAAATTCATTAATTTCATGAAACACAAACTTTCATATAAAAATCGTTTTCACCAATAAATCAATTATTAGCAGAAAAATCATTAAATGTCGTGTTCATAAATTTAATGAAAATTGTTTGATTAATTCAGTAAAAAAATTTATAATTTTTTATGCGTTATCAAATCCTTTAATAAAACGAATTTATATTGTTAATTTGTGAACATTTGTTGTCAAGTGTATGAATATTATTCTTTTAAAGAATGTATATGTATGTATCATTAACCATTAACTCTATACATTTCAACAATGAATATTATTTAATAAACTAATAATCACTAACATTTTTAGTTTAATGAATGAAGTGCATTATATTAATAATTATTTTATTATAATAGTAATATTTGATATAACATCAAACATTTTTTTTCATAGTATTGAGAAAATGATATTAGTAGATTCAATGAATCCAGTTATAAGTTTATCAGAAATATATCATGAAAAATTTCATAGTATTAATGAAAATTAATCAATGACTGTTTATTAATTAATAAATAATAAATTATTATGAACAATATTTTTTTAGTGATACATATTAATTTCATCATCAAAGAAGCGCTAAGAAAATAACTTTAATACAATATTAATTTTTATANCATTATTTATTTTTAATAATAGTATAATAAAATTAATTGTTGCGACTTTAATTAAATGTGACAATTTAAATTGAAATAAAATAAATGTTTGTCTAATAATGGTAAAGGTGAAATAGAAATCTAACGTGTGGTTATCAATATAATTCGCAATAAATCACGGCTTATGTCAGTTAAAGGAGGATTGTAAAAACAAGAAAAAGGTAGAAACGTTTACGACGTGTGTGCGAAGGCAAAGAAGGTCAAATGTGATACGAATGCACTTTACAACTCTTGTTTCAACTAACAAGATTCAAAAGTATATATAGATTCGAGTCGGTAATCAATAACCCAAACTCGATTCAACAGTATTCAAAACCAATATCTAGATAGGTAATAAAGTTTTGTACAACCTGCGGCAATACAATGGCTATGGGAACAGAACACGCGCATGAATCTAAAATTTGCTTTGATTCTGCAACACTCAATTGAGTAAGAAATAATAAAAACGAAAAATGAGTACACCTTCCGTTTAATTGAACGTTAACACCGTGTCATGTAACTAATTCTTTTGCAGCAGATTTTACATAACAAAAATAACAACCTCATCGAATTAACACTGCTGAGAGCTTTTTTGCCAATACCAACGCTTTGTCAAAAATTCCCAGAAATTAATTTTCGATCAATCTCCCCGTAGTTCTATGAAGATGTTAGGTATAGACAATTTAATTATGGAATATACAATCGACTAATCGCTGCGAATGAAAACAAATCGAAATGAATTCTTCCTGGAAATATTTATCGAAGCCGTCGTGGATATAAAAGGCGCGGTTAAACCGTTTTTAACATTGACAAGATTGTAAAGTATCCACATTTAATAAATATACGACAGACATACATCGTCGAATTCGATAAAAAAATAAATTTACGAAAATAATCATATAAATTATTATTAAAATCACAATTTAATAAGTTAAAAAGCACCGATGTAATTATTCTGGTGCTTTTTATTTTAACCTATTTTTTATTTAAACGTATATTACACAGCAAATTAATGAAAATTTTCAACGGTTTATATTTCATTCATTCAAATAAAGTATGTATAATTGAATTTAATCAATAATTAAAGCAGACTTTCAAAACTAACGGTTCTTCCAAATAACATATTTCAGTATATAACATTTTACAATATAATTTCTTAAAATTTCAGAATACTAATGCTGCCCAATTCTCTCTTCCTATTCGTAATCGTTTTGCAAGTATTTCTGAGCTTCAGCTTTTTCAGCATCATTGCAAAATTGACCCTTCTTAAGCTACCAAGTCTTAAAAAAGGCTCCATTTGGAAAATTATAAACTAATTGTAGGCTGATTGGTGCCATATTTTCAAATTTGAGGCTCATAATTTTTTTATTTTTGTGAGTCTTAAACCAACGGAACCCACAACAAAAAAATGTTAGCCCAAAATTTGGGAATACTTAATTAGCCTATAATTTTTCACATGGAACAATATTTTTTTGACAACTTGATACCGCCATCTTAAGGGGTGAAAATTTGGCAACGTTCAGCATCTTTTTTGGAAATTTTAGCTCGGCTAAAATATAACTTTTTCTACAAACGGTTTGTAGAATGCGGTACCATTCTAGAAACCGTTTGTAGAAGAAGATATATTTTAGTCGAGCTAAAATTTAAACAATTAATGGCGCTTTGGATATCGGAGTCAAATTTCTAGAGTAACAAGCCTTAACTCAGCACATGCATAACATAAACACGGCTGAAGGACCTCGAAGTCGATGGCTAGTTCGGTAAATCCCAACAAATACAAATACTACTACTATAATTATCGGCTGTGTTTGGGCCAGTGACGTTCGTGATGACATTACTAAAAATTAAATCGGAGAATGTAAGTAAAATTATTAATTTAATTAATGTTTATAATAAATAAAAGGTTATAGTGTTAAAGTTTTTTTTTTCATGAAATAATTGACAAATACAACTCATGTATTTTAATGATTATTGTAAATTTCTTTTCTTTTTTTAGATGAATTATGTTGCTTCAGGAAGTTTCCAAGCAATATAATTATTTCTCAAAATCAAACAAATTTAAAATGCAAAAAGCATCAATCTATACACTCATTCAAATGTAAGGCTTTGGATTGACTTAGACAGGCGAATTGATCACCGACGACATGGAATTATTATTAGTATTTTTGCGAGTGGCATACATGACCATATACAGTTTGTGTATATTAATAATTATTGCAAATTTTTTTTAGATAAATTATGTTGCTTTAGGTAACCACAGAGCACGCTTGGCGCTCTCAAAATCAATGAAATTTAAATGTTGATCATCATCAATACACCCATTGTATTACCTTTGATAACAACCGTTGTAGAAATGTAAAGTATGCGCATTATAACGTGTTAGAAAAAATATCAATAAGCAATTAAGTGATTCATATAAATAACTACAATATACGAGGGTAATCCCAGAACTAAGTTCTCAAAGCGTTGTGATTGTTGCTTGTCCCAGTAATAAACAAACATGTGCGCGTCGTGCTGGGTTGCTCTGTCTTGCACTTGGCAGTTTTTGAGAAAGTACTATCGCCAAATGCGGTTTTATCTTAAAAACGTTATTCCGATTAAAATTTATCACTAATTTACATTTGCAAGTCAATGTAGACTGTTGATTGCACTAAAATTTACGACGCATATATGATAAGGTGACCGTCAATTTTGTACAAGGCTATCGCGAAGAAGAGAGAAAACCAATTGAATTTTATTTAACAGATGACTCTTAATAATCTTTGTGTTTTGCTTTTTGATTCGGAGACTTTACTTTAACATTACCCTTGTACTTCTGCCAGCTCAACCATGCTTTAGCAATTTGGACCAAGAACGCTCTTCTGTTAACTTTTCTCATCCATGAGTGTTGTTACCGAGAACAGAATAGGGTCTCTGGTTGTATTTTTCTGTGTGGAATGACAAATATTATTGATTATACTATATTGTATTAGCTTAGTTTCTTGAAATTAAATTTAATTCATACGCGATACTATGCTTTAAGTAATTTTTTATCGTATTAGATTAGGTTATGTTAGATTAACTTTGTTTTTATGTTTTATTCTTTGGAGTTACTTATTTATTGGTCTATAAACCTATTCAGCTCCTGTATCACTTACTCCCTAACTTCATCACGGGTAAAAGGTGTATAAAAGTATAAATTAAAAATATTAAAAAAAAATTATATATTGGAAATTTATAAATTTCAGATCATTTTTTGTTGTTGCAGTTGCCCGTTTATTACAATGACACTGAAATTATCAGCATATACTTACTTATATTGTTTAAAAGTAGGCCGTTGATGACGAGTCACCACAATAGATATAAAACGATGTAATATTTGTCGACTCATTATTGTAGTGTCAGTAAGCTACAACAATTGATGATATTGTATAATATACTATGATAAATAAAGCTGGGAATTATATGCACTCAAAAAATTAAAAATATGCGCATATTTATGCATGATATTTTGAAAAAATATGCACGAAATTCCTAAATATGCACAAAAAATGCAGACAATTTTGCGAAAATATGCACAAAATAGGCAATTTTTTTAAAATATGCACATAATATAATGTATGTTCCAAGCAACATAATTATATTATGTATGTTTTTTAAATTATAAATTTATTTAAAAAGATTAGGGCTTTTGGAAAAATTCCTTGAACAGAAAATATTGGTAATGTAGAGGCTTAACTTATTAGTAAGACAAATATATTTTACAAAAATAAAATAATAAAGAATAAACGAATATATTAGAAAAATAAATGTTTCAACCAAAAAATAGGAACAGAAGATAATAATAAAAGTAACAATGACTTGCACTAATTAAACTACAATTGTCTATATTTGATAATAATTATAAAAAATCATAATTTTAAGCTTATTTTTGGAGTTACTTCTAACATCTTTCCACATCCGTTCAATTCTGTTTATTTAACAAGTTGTATTCTTTAATTCTTCCAATATTTGTGAGTACTCTTCGTAGATACAGGACTTCAGGAAATCTAGGTAGCCAATGTACGTCGCCGAAATTTAAAATAATTAATACTAAAGCTTGTGAATAATTTTCTGAATAACTATGGCACTTGCTGACCTCTTATCATATAATTAAAATGGTATAATTTGTGGAGTTGGATTTCTTAAAACACATGCGGTCCGGTCCCACTGAATTATGCTATATTTTAATTATTAATAATTAATGTTATTATTTATTGTATCATTGCAACTTTCAATTTATTAGACTGGCTCTAACAATTACTTTACCATAGTTCATAAAAGTTTGAATGTTATTAAGATTTTTTTGTCAAAGAGTGTACCTCAAATCTAACCTATCTTTTTGTGAGAGCAGGAAATGCTAATGCACGTTCTATTCACATGGCAGTGTGGGACTCGCACCCGCTAAAATCTCTTCTATTATGTACTTGAGCCTTAGAGGAATCATTTAGCGAAGTATTAATACCGTGATATTTCTTTTCTAGGGTCCAGTCTACTATTTTATATCTATCCGCGTTTGAGAGATTTGGATTGCTATTGTTATATATTTCCAGTTTGTAGCATTTAGTTTGAATCTAAAGAGGTAGTTGGAAAAGCACCCTTGTCCCCTTAGGTTAGGTGGTATGCTTTAGTTTCCTGCCTATCTATGACGCTATATTTGGTATGAGGTGCTATCTCCAGCTACCCGTGTTGCTGTTCATATTCTATTCTTCCGACATTCCGCCATTTTGCAATGGTCTCTCTAACCTTTTTTTGTAACTGGTGGTATTGCCGTGCTTTCTTTCTTGTGCCAGTAGATGCAGGAGGATCGTGCATTTACTAGTAGAGCTCTGTTGGAGATTGTTTATCCTATACCTATAGCTTTTATGACTTTCCTAAGGATGTTTTTGTACTTTTGCAAACTTGGTCTAGTCGTTTCATACGGGTGCTCCTTATAGTACTATGCAGTTGACCACGCTACATACTACTTTTTGTCTATTTTAGAACAACCAATGTTAGGCATGACCCTTGTCAGCACATAACCCAACCTAACCCAACATAGTCTAACCTAATGAAACCCAGAAATGTTATCATTCTGCACTCATTTTATCTATGCAAAATTTCACACACCTCCGTGCATGCAATGTGCTTAAAAAGGGCCACAAAGTTTCTTTCTCATGTATTATTATATATTCTCGGCGTTATGACCAAACGGTCAAGATCCACAAATATAAATTATGCAAGAAACATAAAAAAGACATAAAAAATAGATTTGTGGTATAACGTTATATAATTATTAAAAATAAGTTTGTACTCTTGGTGGTTTAACGTTCACCTTGTATATAATATTGATTTTTCAGAATAGTCTAGTATTCATGATCGATCAATCAAATCACGACTATGTTTGTATTTTTGAAATAGTCTTAAGCTGTTGCGTCTATCTATGTTTATGCATACTATGACTGGTTCAACATATGCGATTATTTACAATATATTAAGTAAGTACTAGTATATAATAGTTAGAAGTAGTGAATAATGTGTTGTAAATTTAAATATTCCGGATATATTTCTTTTAAATGGATCATTTATAATTAAACATTAATTTTGTTTGATATAATAATTTGAGTAATTACACTGACAATATTGTTACTAGTAATGTAGACTTGTGCAAATACTGGAAAATGTAATTGCTGCTAATATTTTTACATTGGAAAATAAATGTGATCATTGCTAAAATTGGTTGAGGAATCTCAGCGATTTGTGCCTATTATAATCGTCTAGCCTTCACAAAGTATTTCGTAGAGTTCAGGTGAGAGATGGTTCACGAAATCTCTCGCATCTTTACTTCGAAGAACTAAATGTGCAATATGTGGTCGAGAGTTTTTGTGTGCTTTTAATCGAATGATATTGTTGAGTATTGGGAATTGCTTTTTTCTGATGAGTGGGTTTATTTTTCTGTTTGTTTTCTGAGGTGGACATTGTACACCGGTTATTGATATGAGTTCGTTCTCCAATCGATCCAATTGTATATGTATGATAACGATGCCAATATATTCGTCGATTGGAATTTGTCTTCTTGAGGGTGTTCTGCGGCTGGGTAAAAAAGGAAGTGATGAATAAAGGAGTGTATCGAGGTGTTTTAGTCTCCCGCTCCAATATAATGGGTAGCATAGGGGTGTTTTGGGGGGTGTTTGGTGTGTTCCATTCGATACTCGCGTACGCCGCGCGACACTCGGAATGTAAAAGGACCTAAAAAACTGAGACAGTGCGCGAGTTCTATAATAGAAGAATGGGTGAAAACAAAATGACGGGGGTGCTAGGGGGCCGGGGGGAGGTGTGAGATGTATGCATTAGACTTTCAAAGTGTCCCGGCCGTTTCCCTGGCAACGCAGGCTCGGCTGATATGACGCCCGGGCAATTTAATAAGATTCTGCGTCCCGTTCGCCGCACCCCTTATTATCCGGCAACGGCCCGTAACTAGTCTCAGTGTGGGGTGGCGAGGGCGGCAAGAGGGCGGCGAGGAGCTCACCTGAACTCCGGAAGATTCACATGTGCTCCCGATATACCCAATGCTCGACCTTGCCGCGTCTTCTTTATCATCCCTTCCTTCGGAGTCAACCCTCAACCCCTCGCATCCAAAGCCGCAGATAACATATCAAATTAATTTCCGCTGTATACATACATCTTGCAATGATATAGCTAACTCCTTCGCAAAACCTAATTACAATTCCTTGCGTTATATATCGCTTTATTAATTATTCATATTATGCAAAACATTAATGTTCAATAAAATATGTCTTATAATAATCTACACAAATCTAAATAATTTAGATTTAATTTATTCAAATAATTATTTAGTTTTAAATAGTCTTATATTGGTCTAATAATTAAGGCGTAATCATTTATTTTGTTAGGCCGCCTGATATTTTTTAATAGAAAGGTTTCTGCAATTCAGAAATTTAAATTCAACCGTTTTCAGTCTTATCAGGATGGATTAGTTTTCTTCTTCGCTTCACCTGCCACCCTCTCTCGGTTAGAGACGTTACCCTAAAGCACACATCACAAATCTTTCGATTATAACACTACCACTTACTTTTCTATCGCATTCGCAATCAATCTAGCCATAAAAGTTTAAAATGAGTCATATATTTTATCATTTTTTGAAATTGAGTTAATAATATTAATTTTTTTACAATGATAAATTAATTTCTACATCTCTACATTTATGTAATGACAATTAAATAATAACTCGTTTCAAGTTAAGTTTTAGTAATTAATTGTTTTATATCAACTTTGACATACTCCATGTGACATTTTTCGTTAGAGAAGCCACCGTGTCGGTCAAATGTATTTGTTATAGTGGTATTGTACGGCTATCACCTTAACTAAAATGCTAGAATTTTTTGTGAAAATAAATTTTGAGCTTTAATTGATATGACTATTTAAAATATTCTTATTATAGGAACTGTTCGTCAGGATTTGATATTTAATATCATACAAAAAAATAATGTTCAATTTTTATCGTTAAATATTAAATAGGAAGTTTTGATGAGCCGTTTTTGTAACAAGGAAATTTCCAATCGTGATAAAATGCTAAAAGAATTCAAATCAGTTTGCCGTGAGCTAATTTTGCGAGATGAGTTTGTGAAGTTTTTTATGATTTTTGTCTCTGATTTCATGTCAAATCATTACAAATTTGTTTTAGAATTGATTTAGTTCTTGGATGAGAATAATTTTTGAAATAATTGATTTACGTAAAAGTTTTGTCACGAATACACTTTGTTGTGAGAAAAATAAGTAAAACTGATTGTGAGAGTTCCGACAACTTTCTTAATGGTGTCAAAAACTAAAATAGTTTTAATAAAGTCAAAGTGAATGGTTATGTAAATATTTTGTAAACAATATTGAATATTACTGTTTCAAAAGCCAATTTAATTTACAAACAACCGGTATTGCAATGCCAATCTGTGAATAAATTTGAAAAATAATTACAATATTATTAGCGTGATCATGCAAATGCAGGCTATTGTTTCACCCTTTATAAAAGCTCATTGGTGAACTAGTATTGTTTTAAATAAGTAATTGACTTAATTTGTCACCAAGTTTTAAACACTTAATTGACTCAAATTATCTACCAACTTGTTTTTGATAAAGCATTAGGCAACTTCATTAGCCTTTACTATAACAGATATCCAATGTGAATTGATTAATAAAGCAAGATTTCTCATTGTTCTTAAAAAGTGTTGATCTGAATTAATTATTACTGAAATTAGTGGTTTATGGTACGTGAGAATAAAAAATTGTGTAGCTAACTAAACTGTTAAAAGTTTGTGAATCAAAGTACTATACGTGCGAAGTGTTTGAACACAAATTGGTTGTACCTTATAGTACCTCGGGTGTAAGTTGTTACAGAACAATTTTACTGGAAATATTTGAACATTGACTTAACTTTGGCTGGTTAATGGCGTGTGAGGTAATTTTTTTTAATTGTTGCTAATCATTGCAAAATTGTTTAATTGTGTTACGGCTGAAAAAACCAATGGTAAAAACTAAACATTCCCAAAAAAACGGTGTTTAGTTGGTTGGAATCATTTAACATAATAATATATAGATATAGAACATGTCAAAAAAATACAAATACATATTACATAATAACCTAACGCGGCCCACGGAAGGTGCCTCCGCACAACGACAGAAAACGTCGCATAACACAAGAAAGGTCCAGAGCATGCTCAGAGACAAAACCAGCGCTGGTTTATCATTGGTTATGTTTTGAGCTGACATTATACCTAATCTAAAAAAATAATTTCCTTGTTGCCAAAATTTTATTTATCAAATTATTCGAAAATAAGACTTGAATACCAAAATGTATGCAAAAAAGAAATTAAATCCTGCAATAATGTTACCAATAGATTTTTGATTGTTTACGCCGCGTTACTTAAACTTAAATTTATCATATAATACTCAAATAATGTTCTATAAACTCGTTAAGAAATTTTTGAATCATTTATAAATGAAGTAGTGACGCAATAATTATTTAATAATTATAATATCTTAATTATTAGAGTTATTATTAGAGAGACCGGAATTTGATGGTATATGCGCGGCGGTTTAACAAATTATATTTTGAAAAAAATTAAGTGGAACAATTATTAGAAGATTTTTACATATAAGGAATTAAGTAGTTTTGTTTAAAGCGTATAAATTCTCACAAGTGCGCTATAAATCACCTGTTTTTTAACATGTGTAATAGGTATGACCAATTACTGATGGATTACTGACAAAATTAGATCTAGCAAAGTTTGCAAATTTTGTTTAGCTAAATTTCTTGTTAAAGACGTCTTGGTTTAATGAAGCCAGGTAGAAATACAGTGAGCTACTTCATGTTTAACTTTAAAATATAATTGCAAAGCCTACATTTTTTTATGATTGCAAAACTAAAATAAATAGATGGTATTTTGTTGTTGATTGATCTGCTGTTAGTTTAAAGATGAGCTAAATTAAATGAAAAAGTTGTTTAACTAAAAATGAGTTTGACTCATCATATATTTTCATTATTGGCCGCCGCGTTAAGAGTCAACAAATTTGTTATAGAAGTTAAAAAATTAAAATATAAAGACTTTATTCATTGAAATACTTACTGTTGCATCTGTAACCATAAAAAATGAACGGAAAATAGACGGCCTGGTGGAACTGTTGTTACTGACAAAAGAACGTATTTAACCGGAAACTACTAACAGATTTTTTGCTATGATTTTACTAATTATGCCTTTTGGATAATGATACGCACATTCTGATGATAATAAATGGTAAATTAAAGTTTTATCCAGGGTTCTTTATCTTCTTCCCTTCGTCATTGAACTATTTTAACATTAAGGTGTACTTGAACATGCGCTAATGGTATGCCATTTCTTTTCTTAGCCAACGTATAGTACAACCATGTATTCTTCTTAGTGGCAATCTGTTAAGAGCAAATTTTTAATGTAAGTACACTTGTTTGTGCCGGTGAACGGTATGCCTATGAATTTACAAGTACCTTTTATGCTAAAAGTTTATTTTATTAATTTGCAGAAAAAAAGTTAATTTACTTTAATTTATGAAAAAGTGTCATTCCACTTCAATCTATTTATTATCATCAAAATGTGCGTATCATAATACCCTCTAAAAGGCCTATTGTCACGGCAGAAAAGCTATCACTAGCCTTCGGATTATATCATTTGATGAAATACGTTTTTGTTTATTTGGTATTGGTCCTGTAACTGGTATATCGTTTATTTAATTATTAAATTTGACATGAACAATTGATGTTATTGCTTCTAGTTTTTTACATACGTGTACGCACATAACAGCTTTAATGGTAAATTTTATATTGTATCAGAGCATGTTTAAACAAGTAGATAATCTATCAATTAGATTTAAAGTTGTTTGAGTATTTCCAGTAATGGCTAACCTAGCCAAATCATCATGTTTTATCATCGCAGATTAACTTTTTGGACGCCATTGGTCAATCTTTGCTAAAAGTTTGTTTAAAATGTCTAAACCCATTTTTTAACCTGAAAGTTTATTCAAACAACGCAACAATTATGATGAAGTGCGATTTTCTTAATCTTTGTTTCCTTAGGTTGTTATAGATTTTTAATGATTTAAAGATTTATTAATGGGATTATTTCTATCCCTAATCTCTGTAGCGTATTCCGTGGCAAAGCACGACACCGCATCGAGTAATTTTAGTGACACAGCATTTATATCGTTTTTTGACATTTTTAATAGAATTTAAATGTTCTTGAGAAATAATGAGGTTATTTTAGGTGTGGACTAATTAAAAATGCAACGACGGCTCCCTTTGTCAAAAATATTTTAATTTAATTTTTACTTATTGTTCAGATTACATCGGGGATATTAATGTTGAAGTAAGCTTATCAGAATTTTGTTAGAACTTAGTGAGAGGTAGGCTATAACAGATTTTAAGTCGATCGCCTTACATATTATAATTTTAATATTTCAGACATTCAATTTATAAAAAGTTCACTAAGTATATATGTTTCATCAGTTATTTTAACTTAATACTTATTAATATAATATAACAAGCATTAAATCTTATCAACTATCTATGAGTTAGTGGCGGCATTACTAGATCTGCTACTTCGAACTAGTATCCTAGTCCATCGTTTGCTGCCTAGTGATTTTATTGCACATTGCTGGTGCTTTAAATCTGAATAGCCTTGGGCTATAGTAGCGTTGATGTTTGGCCAACCTGTACATATAATTTATTTATTTGAAGCGATTACACTGTCGGTGTGCCGAGTGTCCGAAGTGGTATTGTCATAAATTAATGGACATATAATAATTATGGTTCCTAAAAAACTTTGTTAGCAACAAAAATGTTTTTATTAATACGAAATTTATTATTTATACTATCTACTAGAAGTTTATATTGTTGTAGTGACTTATTGGATTAATAGTAAAAATGCGGGGCCGACGATATTCTCAAACGGTTGTTATGTTGTTAGTACTTATTAGTAACAACGCGGAACCGACGACATCCTCCAAAACGTGAGTTCAGATAAACACGCCAAACCTACATACCATACCCTTCCACAACATTAAGTTAAAACTGAATAAATAAATCAATATTTATTTATTATTATTTATAAAAAGTTATAGCATTTTTAATTGTTTAATTTGACAATAATTGTTACAATGTATTTCTTTATAATAATATTAATTACAATTGTATTTCTTTTTAATGTTATACTAAAGATTGGAATTGCGGAACTTGTTCACGGCCAACGATCTATTCTACAATGTCTAGACCACCATCGAAACAATTTGCTGGTCCAGCGAATATCCAAATCCCTTCAATATTCAAAGCTTACCCAAATATTAACTATCTGCTTTGAATTTTTAAATAAAATTCTTTAAACTGTTTTTTATACACATGTATTAAATCAATATAATTGAACAACTCTAGCAATATCATTCCCCTTTCCTATTATTATTAGTTTTCAACATCCTCTTTCATAAATAACAAAAAAGACATATAGATAAAACAATCCGTCCATTCCTCACCTGCCTATACGGACTAGTCACAATCGCAGACCGATTATTATCAAATTACACGTGAGCAATCAGACCAAATTAAATTTTCGCTGCGTCACAACTTATAATGTATTCAACCAGCCATGTGTCTAACAAGCCGCCCGCGCTATTGTTTGAGAGACACCAGGTTCGAAACCAACTACATCTCCCGACGAAATGTTCACTTTTTAATTTGACGTGACATTCAAACATACACTTTTAAGGTAGCCACCATTATACCCAACATACACAATGATACGACAAACGGGAGACTTAAAATAAATATTATTACCATTATTTTTCTGACAATTCGAACCCCCGCTAACAATGCAAAATAGAAACTCGCCGGTTGATAAAAAAAATACAATGTTCTTTGAATAATCCGTAATTTATTAATTTATTAAATCATACGAGATACTCATAAAAATGTCAAAATACATTATAAATTACAACGACCAAACATAATTACCTTAAAACTAAAACCTCTTAAAACCGGATATTTGTGTTGAAATCCTCTGAACAATTAAAATACCAACTAAATATATTTATTTTAATCTTGCAAATTAGAACAGCATTTACATAAAACAAGATTGCAGATGAAAAAGGCAATACAGCTTCATCATCATCATCATGATTTACAGCATTAAGTAAAGATGAATGAATTGTAGCAACAAATGGAGTAATTTCATCACGTAAACAGAACAATGTTAATGAATGTTGATTAGTTAGATGTTAGATGCATTTTGTGCTTAACTTTATTGTAAAATTTATTATCAGATTATGTTTTTTTTTTCTATCGTCACTTTCAAAGATTTAAAATTTTCATTAACAAAAAATTTGGTAATTATTTAAAACAGAATTTCATATTTCATGGAAATATATTTTATACAATATTGCTTTAAATGACCTTCCTGGGTCTATTTAAATAACGATTGTGTAGTTATTTCGAAATTTCTATATTTTTAATTTATACTATAATTTTTATTGAATTTTAAAGTTTTTTTATAGTGTAATAAAGTTTCTTGTGCATCTCTCAAGAATTTATGGAATTTTAAACTATGTACAAAACCTTCTGCAAAGAAAATATTATACTGGGTATAACAGAAATACGTTCATAAATTTTAACCAGTCTAACCGTCTAATTTATATCACCTGTTCTATATATCATTATAAGACTGTTAAAGTCTTAAAGACAAAAACATTTTTCATGATTACTTAATTCATCTGTCATTCAATGTTTATTAAATCAATGAAAACGCTTTTAAAATTTCAGTCATTCTATGGTTACACACAAATGCAGCGGTTATTGGCCTAATAAAAATGGCATCAATTATTTTCTTCTATAATTATAAACCAATTATGTCTGATTGAATCTGATGAACTATTTTTAAATTTTTGACAAATCAGATTCAGCTTACGACAAAAATTGCACACATACAGGAATTTTAGCGATAAGTGCACTGGCGCTAAGCAACTCAATCAATATAAACAAATCGAACAAATTAATTAAGATCTGTTAGTGTCAGATGCATAGCCCCATCAATGTATACAAATCCGCAATTTTTAACAAATTTAATCGAACCTTTGTTTGGGAAATAGTCTTCTAGATCTATTTTATTTAATAAAAATTATCCAGAAAAGTTTACATTCAAACTGTGGTTGCATTCATTCATTTTAATTATAATTTAATTGTCAATTTTGATGCTGTTTCTAGGCAACCATAATTTTTTAAGATTTTTTTCGGATAATGTTTACTGCACTTAACATATTACTATTTAATTCATACTCTTATCAACCAACCACAATATGCGTATGGACCTTCATGAAATATTAGCAAATATTTGAATATTTTGCTTGTTCATCGGTTGTCTAGCAGCGTCATGACTCTTACGAATTATACTTATTTTATATTCATTAAAATCCGACCAAATACGAATATGAATTTAAATTTAGGATATTTAACTCTGGCGGGATGCATAGAAGAACTTGAGTTAATTTGTCAGAAAATCACTCCAGTGCTACGCGCTGTCGTGGTTTTTAAACTGACAAATTAACACTCCTTGCTATGCATCCGCTATTGTTAAATATCTGGCTATTTTAATTCACTTATAGTATTTCTACAAACTTATTCCCTCACAAAATTTCAACAAATTATTTTAATGCATATTATAAAAATCACCTAGCAACATACGAATATTAGCCAGTATTTAATGCACCATGAAAAATATTCGTATATTTGACATGCACTCGAGATATACCTATAGAACATTGTACTAATGAAATTCTTTATTTATATTTTATTTACAGCGAAAATGAACACATTATTTTCTGACAAATTGAAATATACAATTGAAAAACTGACATTGGAACAGTTTTGGACCAACCCTGTTTCTTTTGTAATATTTTCAAAACTCATTTTCAAATAAAAAGTTGGTTCTGCTATTGCAAATAACACGTAGAGAAGGCTAGATTTGCTTGGATGTATGAATTTGGCTGATACTTTCATGCCTCACCGGGCACATATCAGCGTTTCTTTGATTATCTACAAGCCAGTTGCTGTCGATTAGCTTCTTGTACCCCTTATCCCATATTCGTTTTGCATTGTGCGGCTTTCCCACCCCGCTAGACCAATTTATACAACGCTAAGAAATAAAATTTCTTTTGAAGACCTTCCGGGGTGTTTTCATTTAGGAGATTTTATTTTATTTTTACTTATTCTTCTTTTTTTAGGGCGGCTGCATTAGTAGTTCTTTTATGGAAAAACTTAGTTTTTGTCTCATGCTATCCCTAGCTTTTCTTGCATAATTGAAAATGATGTAATTAAAAGAATTAATTGGAACATTCCAAATGGTGAAATATTGGTCCTATTTATTTTCGCTGTTGAATTCTACATATATTTTAATGTAATCTGTGTTTTCCTTCTTTTTCATATTTTATTACCCAAGTTTTCAAAATAGTATTTAACACAACAGGGGACATTTTTTTAAGTGTATAACTTTTCTCTTCTAAAAATTTGTGATAATTGCCGTTAAACTGAGTCACGAGATCTTTTTGTGTTTTAGGGCACATTTTTTATAATCTACATCAATTTGACTATCATCTTTCTGGCCGAATCTTCTCAACTCAGTTTGCATCGTAATTTAAAACAAATTTTAACAGTTCTGACAAACTTATTGAGAGAAGTTTGTGTGGAAAGCTTTCTGACACTTGTGACAGTTATCGAATATTATTAATTGTTGGTAACGCAATCATGAATGGCTCGATTTATAAATTTTCTTCATTTATGTAAAACTGGAAATTATCATTGAATATTATTCTTTTTGTAGATAAACTTGTATAGGATAATTTTTAATGCAGTTTTATTGATTTTGTGTCCTGGGGAATACAATTGACCAGATTGGTCTGAGCTTCATAGAAAGGCATACTTTAGTCCGCAGATATTCTTTGATGATTAAATAACTTATCTCTTAAGAACAGCAAAACTTTTTTTAATGATCCATTATGTCATTTAACAAAAGAAAACGAATGTAGTCTTTAACTTAGATATTTTTAAAATGGTGCTATCTTTGACGATCTTTGTGATAGTTTATGCAGAAAATCGTTTTCATATAACACTTGTAAAACGACTGCTGTGTCGTAGGCCCTACAATTTTTGTTTGAAGTTTTTTTATAACTATTGTAGAAAAGCAGATAGAGAATATTGAAGTTTTACTCTTTACTATTTTTTAACTTTTTAGCTTGTAGCTTGTTCCTTGGAAAGTTATAAGAAAAGTTTTAGCCAAAAGTTGTTCAAACATTGTTCAGAGCATTTATAGCTCGATTTATGCAGCGGTTTTTGTTGAAAACATAAAACATAGACATTAAAATAAGCACAGAAAAGTGCAAATGCACCATTTATGCAGCTAATTTTACCATATTTAACCATTTATTGACTATAGTTTATGTGCCATATAAACAAAACTAATTTAAATATCACTAACTCTCACCAGTGACATGACTATTTACGAGAAAGTTTATCCACATTTATAAAAATTCTGTAAATTAAGCAATTGTCAATTACATTGATCAAAACAAGAATTGACTAAGTAAACCTCGTCTGCGAAATATTTCATACACTTCAAGAATCGAGTGATTCAATTGCCACTTCTATTCTTCTGCTTTAGATAAAAATGTTGAGAAGCACATTTGCTGATTAATGTTTGTAACTATTATTCATGACGATCAATGCACACTACAGCATTTATGAATTAATATATTATAACCTAACCTACCATTTTATCCACATTTATAGAAATTCTCTAAATTAAGCAATTGTCAATTACATTGATCAAAACAAGAATTGACCTCGTTTGCGAAATAGTTCATTCACTTCTTGTTTCGAGTGATCAAATTGCCACTTCTTATTCTTTTGCTTTAGATAAAAATTTTGAAAAGCGCTTTTTCTGATTAATGTTTGAAACTACTATTATCCATGACGATCTATGCACATTACAGCATTTATAAATAAATGTATTACATATAATTAATTGAAGTGACCGTTACTATGTGATAATCCATTCTTATGAAATAAAACAATTTACTATATTTTTATCACGAATTGATTCTCTCGAATACATTACTAGTTTCGGCTCCACTAGACTCTTCTACGGATGTTACAAGTTATATGAATTAGGAAATAAACAACAATTATATTTATACTGACAATTACAAGATGATTAAATAAGCTAATGACTTTATACATAAAAACAATGTATTACAACCCAACCTGCCATTTTATCCACATTTATAGAAATTCTCTAAATTAAGCAATTGTCAATTACATTGATCAAAACAAGAATTGACTAAGTTGTTGTACCACCGTTTTCTTTCTTCTGTCCTTCAAGTAGTTAATTAACGGTATATACGCTTTATCAATAAACATTATTTACTCATAAAAAATATCAGTTTTGTAATATGGTTGACACGTTGCTAATTTCTAATTCAATCTCTGAACTGTGTTAAACCACATTTATTTATTATATAATATATAGTAAAGCATTATTCCAAGTATCCGTTCTTAGCCTTAACAATACTGCAAAATAAAATAAATTAGTTTTGAAAGAAATAATTAAATATTTCTTTTCCTTTTTTGCGAGTTTTGCCACTAATATTGTTAGTTCTCGTACATCAATTCACATTATTTTCTTTTTCTACCCCAAACGCGAAAATGGATTTCTTTATTATATTATGTAAGGGTGCTCCTTTGCAGCAGATATGAATTATTCACTTAATTGCATATAAATTGTAAGTTCTGAAAACAAGTTTAAGTTATAAAAAAATAATTGGAAATTAAAATACTAATGTAAACGCGATGGGATTTTTTTTTAATTTTATGTGGTTTAAGAAAATATATTTTTTGACAGATTCAATCAAATTCAATTTATGCCGTAGTAGAACATAAATTAAGTAATAATTAAATAAAAAACGTGACTTTTTGGTTTAATAGTTATTTACATAAAAGTCGGGAAAATGACATATTACTGATGGGAAACTATGTTTAAATTACTTTTTGCTGAGTACTTCCGAGTTAATTTTGCGGACATGTATTAATTTTTTTCGGAAATTGCCAAAAATCGGAATTTTAACATTCTAATTTAATATTATTTTAAATTGAGCAAAAAGGAAGTAAATAACCAGGGAAAATCATAGAAATTACGATTTCTGTAAAAGAAATATTTTGGGAATTTTTTATTTGTTATTTCAGAATTTTTTTTAATTCATACTAATCTGTTTGAAAGGCAAGTTTTTGCGTGTTTTGAGCAAAATAAATCTGATTTTTAGAAGAGAAAATCATGTTTTTAAAAATATTTATCAGAAAATTTATTTTCCCCACTTCTTTAGGGAGCTTTTTTTAAATTTTTATATGCAAAAGGCCGTGGAGAACAAAAAATATAAGGAACAATTTTAGCACTGTCGAAAATTAACTAGCCTGTCAACATTTATTTGAAAAATCTCAATTTAATTAAACGTCTAATTGTATTGAATCAAACAGAAAAATATTAATGTTTTCTTCATAATTTACTTTGAGAAATAAAACAAGTTTAACACGCCTTTGACCTGCTACTGATATTTAAAACGGTATTGAATTTGAAATTGGAAACCTATAATTATAATTTATAACGGTTAATTATGCATGTATTTACTTATTATGATTACGAGGATGATTGCAAATTGATTATTAATGTCATTCTATTATAATATGGATAAATAATCGAAACAGCGGTATGAATTCCGTGCTTATTGTACGCGTGCAATTTCCATCACGGTTAGTTAATTGCGATTTTAATTTCACGTGGACAATTGTATATCGATGGGAAATATTTTGTATTTATCCACGGACAGATTCCTCCTCGCCCTGTCCGCTAAGCGCGGAATATTTCCTGTGAGTTGTTTCAGAACAACTTCATTGTTACGCTCACACAATCAAATGATTGAAGAATAAAACTCCCTTGTAGTTGAAATCAGTAACAAGTCTTTAATTGTTGCCGAGATGTTAATGATTTATCGTATTTGATGTTCTCACGCTAGCGATTACTTGTAATTTCGCAAATAGTTTCATATTGTGCTCTGTTAATTGAAAAAGCATTAATATAAATATAATCCGTTCAATCCCACCGGATGTCAATATTATTCAGCCAGTTTTCCATATAAAAATGTTATTAAATGGATAGTGAGGTTTTATTTTTAAAGTAATTCGACACTACTTCCGCCATCTATTCGCCGTGGGACCAACTTTTCAGTTTAAATTGTTATTTAAAACGAAAAACGAAAACTGAAGAGTTATATATTTCATGTGTTGCTTTATTTGAGTATCGAATAGGTGTATAATGCAATCTCTAGACGATCTTATGCTCTCGTAAAATGCAATGATGTTCCGTTTTATTTGACCATGATTCACGATTGTTACATAAACAGTGAAATATTGATAATAAATATTAATAAAAGTGTTTTTGTTCTATACAAATGGTTGCAATATCTCTTATTGTTTTTCATTTCATTTAACATATTCTAATTTACTAGTATTATGTCTGCACGTTGCAGCAGGCAAGACTAATTTGTTAATATTTTATTTTGCGTTTTTAATTTCGGTAATACAATATCTTAATATTTGTTTGAAATTTTAAATCAAACCGTTTCTGAACAAACCCGTTTTACATTTCGGTATTTAGAATTCCATTCGCACTAAATATAACACCCACATTTTAATGTAGTAATAATAAAATCTCGGGCAATTTATAGCCCAAAACAAAGACCGGAATTTCTTTTAAAGCATTAAAGACACAACAAATGAATTAGCATTTTTATTTCTTATTAATGCCGCGAAATGTTTTGTCTTGTGATATGGCTATATTTTAATTTTGCTGTTATATTTGCAGCTGCTTCTAGATTTGCCTCATTCCTTTAGTTAGTTTCTTTTTTAATTTTGACTTTTATACTTTATACGTCTCACATTCGGTGCACGCATGCTATTGTTTCAAGAGTCTGTAAAAATGAATTATTGTATATATTTTCAATATAATTATGACATAAAATTTCACTATTTTGATTTTGCAAACGTACGATTTGTAATACTGGCTATAGCCAAATATTTTCAACTTCAACAATTCTACTTTTGTAAAACTAAACACAGTTAAGCCAGTTTTCAACATATAATACATTTTTCTTGCAGTAAGCTGAAGTTTTGGTTGAAAATAAAATTCTGTATAAAAATAATTAATCACGAAGAACTTTCTGGGAACAAAACATATGACTGCATTTGATTGTTGTCGCAACTTTGAATTTGAATTATTGATTATTAACTTTTTACTCAATCTTTTAAGATTTATTTGCCAAGTTGGCGTTGTGATACCGGTTGCCTGTATGAATAATTAGCGTTCGAGTATATTTCTGGTATCTTTTTATTCTTCCTACAAGAAAAGGCGTAACCATTAAACACTCCGACTATATTAAAAATAATAAAGTTGACTTGAACGAAGAGTAAATTGATTTTTAGTCGGGTTAAAAAATTAGATAGATTTTTGTTTTTGTGTACAGTTAAGCGGACTTCTAATTGGAGCCATGGTTTGGGGGAGTAGGTTCGGGAATCTTGTTTTTTTTTATTTTACGACTTATTAAACGTTACTTTACAAGTGGAAGACTCAACGAAAAAATACATTTTTATACTTTTAAATTCATATTTTAAATTCAACTTGGAAAAATCTAATATATCGCATAAAAACCGCAATTTTTACTAATTTTCTTTGTATTAGTCGGAAAATCGGAAAAATCGGTTTTCTGCGTTACTTATATATCCAAAGCGCAATTCCTTTTAAATGTTTCCTATATAGCTAACTTGTCGTATTTTCATCTAAATAAAATAAAAGTAAAAAAATAAAATTTGTGTTTTTGGGCGTTAAGGGGTCCCTAAATCGCAATAACTGCAAAAATGGGATTATTTAGCTCAGATTATTTTATACCCATATATTGCGCGACAATGAAGACTTTTTTATAGAATCTGATAGCATAATAGAATTTTGCAGAAAAATTTACATAGAAAATCATAGGTCCCACAATTATGTGCATCGCAAAACAATTATATAATAAACATATAGAATTAAAACTAATCAAAAAAGCATGCTACTCTTCTTTTTATAAAATTGGATTTATTTTAAAGAAAATACACAACAGTTTTTTTTTGCATTTCAATAAGTATATAAATAAATATATTTTGTATGTCTTTTCAAAATAATTTCTTTTTCAAATTTTTCATTAATTTTTATACTTACTTGATAAATTAGGTCTCGACTCTTTTAAATTAATTTAAACTTAAATCTCCATTTTTTATGATTTGCATTTATATCGCAAATATTCCTTTCAAAAGCTACCAATGTAACTATCAACACCTAGTCAAGAAAAATTCGTTTTTAATCAATATATTTCAGTACAGTAACTTCAGCTTCCGAATCTTCTTCTAATGTTGATTTAAAAAGGGTAATTTGCCAGTTTTAGTTAATGAAACTACGTGTTTGGTTCGTACAAGTTAATTTGTCTACCTTCTGTATTAAAATATACATATATTTCCATCTGTTATCAGTACTTGAATTTTTGCATTTTATTTTTCTTGTCCGGAAGCAATTCAGTGCGTATCTTTTAAAACCATTATTTGCGTTATAAACCCAGCTCATAAAAAATTGTGATATATGTGTAAATTAAAATAAATTTTAAAAAATCTGTACCTAATATATGTATACATACTTATTGAAATGAAAAAAAAAACTGTTTTGTATTTTCTCTAAAATAAATCAAATTTTATAAAATAAAAGTAGAATGTGTGTTCATTTGTTTTAATACTTTTTGTTAATTATATTGTGATGCGCATAATTACAGGATCTATGATTTTCTATGTAAAATTTTCTGCAGAATTCTACTATGCTATCAGATTCGATGAAAACGTTTTCATTAAGGTGCAAAATATGAGTACAAAATATCCAGAACTAAAAAAAGTCATGTTTAACCTGTTTTTGCAGATATTTCGGTTTAGGTGCCCTTAAAACCCAAATACACAATCAAAATTTTATTTTTCCTTTGATATAGATAAAAATACGTCGACTTAGCTATATAAGACGTATTTAAAACGAACTGCTTTTTAGATATGCATGTAACAAGGAAAACCGGTTTTTCCGATTTTCCGACTAATATAACGAACATTAGCAAAAAATGACAGCATTTTCGGATTCTACGGAAAATTTCCGATCAACTACTTTTTTTTCACTTGAAAATTGCGGTTTTTTTTCGCTAAAAATTCGAAATTGAGATTTCAATGTACGTTTTGGAGATCCTTGAGTCTAAAAAAATGGTTTTAAATATATTGTTCTGAAATTTGGGGAATATGAAGTAAGCTCTAGTTGTGCCGCTCAAAAATTCGTTTTGATTGGTTACGTTGGCATGTCGTGGTGGTCAATTGTCTTTCAAAAATTGTCATAAACGGCCTTGATTTGAACATAATAACAAATAAAGAAAGTTAATTAGTTTTAGATCGATATTTTAATACCTAACTTATAAAAACCAATTAAGAATGTAAAAAAAAAAATTACAAGAAAACAATAAAATTTATAACAAAATTTCATATAAACAAATGTGGATCTCTAAAATCTGCAAATTTTGGTTTTTGTTTCATTCAAAAATTCCAAAACCCAAAAAAGATTTTTTAACGTTTCTTTCTATAGGAGAAAATAAAAACCAATAGTGATCAGTTAGTATCAAAATCCGCGAAATACGAAAATTATATAAAATCGGGGCAAGCAATAATATCAAACCTAACATAACCTAACCAATCCTCCACCAACACATGCTAACATTCTAATAAATTTAAAATAATTATTTTTAACGTAAAGAACTAACTGATGACGGAAATATATTGTTGGAGGAAAAGTTTTAATACGCATTGCAATCTCTAGTTTAGCTTAGTGACTAAGTTGTACATAAAATATTGGATTAAAACTTTTCTTTTGTGATTTTCTAGAATATCTCATTTGGTTTGTATGATTAACCTTTTGATTGCAAAATAGCTGGGTTACAAAAATAAATATTGACCCACCCATAAAAATGCCTCCAACGATCTTACAACTCCCAATGATAAAGTAAAGAAAATTTCTGAGAGTTACGTTTGACGAAAGATTTACCGCACTTATTGACTGGAAAGACTACACAAATGTTCTTTGCAACCAATATTATGATCATGCGCATTAGGGATTAACAGCTAATATTTGCTAGCTAATATTATACAGCAAATAATTGCAATTAGTTTTTGTTTTACACATGTATTAGTATTTTTTATTAAATTATTAGTAAATAAATAATTATTATTATAACACTAAATATAACGAGATGGATATGTGGTATAATATAGGCCCATCATTATATATGTAATATATATATATATATATATATATATATATATATAATGATATATATGCAGCATACATGGTATGGTGCAAACAAAATACCCAAAATACTACAGCAACTAAAAAAAAAACAAATTACAAAGGATGAT
>JARJEC010007847.1:0-11063 GCA_030264575.1 Tachinus sp. AB-2021 | reverse complement strand
AAGTGTTATATTCAATTAAAATAAATATTTGCGGGTGGTCAAATTTGGTAACTTATCATTATTTTATTACTTTATGGAAATGTGAAGTATATAACTGATGTGTGGATATTTCATAGTATAGGAGTTGTCTTATTTTTTGAAGAATTTGACGTCTTTGCATTTTGACATTTGCTTAATATATTGAGTAAGTGTAACAAATCATCAGCATTTTTTTATCTCATTAGTAATATTTACAAATCCTAACCACTTTTGATTTTGAGTTCTTTCAACAATTTTATGAGTGCCTGTGTGATTTATATAAATCACATTTAAATGATAATTTTGAATTTTTGTTTTCTAATTCAATATTCACGAGTGTTTAATACCTAACATAAAGCTTTTTTTTATTTTCTCGGTATAATTAAAAAAATACTTTGATTTGTTGACTTTAAAGATAAATCAATTTTTTCATAATAATAAAAATAATAAAACAAATATAAACAAAAACTAACAAAATATAATAACTAAGTGTGCAATCAAGTTAAGGCGTATATAAAAAATACATCCTCGCCGCATTATATTAAAAAAGAGGTTTTGAAGAATGTGCCGCAGAATAATTAGGGTTTGATGGACAATTACAGATTTGTTTCCACGCGTGGTGATGGAGGCAGCCATTGTCAGCACGACCGCAAATTACCAATAAAATTACCTGAGAAAGGTAATGACACATGCTCATCATACTGATGCTTATATTCTTTATAATATTAAACAATTGCCTGACAATAATTGGAATTGTACTTTGTAAAAAGGCCTTCATATACAAATGCTTCTATTAATACAGCAAAGTGTAATTGTAACAGTATTATATTTTAAAAAAATAATTCACCTTGTAAAGTTCAAGAAAATAATATTTGAATTAACAAACATGACAATTTATATAATTTCTATTATTAGAAATAATTAGTTTTTCAGGGAATTTAGCTGTGACCACATTGTTATTTTTGCGTTAATAAAGCATAACACCTTATTTGGGTCCGATAATTGGATTCTCGTTTGTATATTAGTAATAAGTGGTGGCTTGTTTTATCTTTTCAATTATATAATTTGAGGGAAGTTTTGGCAATCGTCGCTAATGAAGATAATGTTATTTTTTAGCTAACAAGATCGATCGCATATCTTACTGATAGGCCAGGTGAAGCAGTATTTTTGCTTTGCTAATGCTAATAGGCGATTCCGTACCCGATCATTTTCTCTTCTTGCGTGAAGCAAAATTATTTCCACTGTTATGTGATGTAGAAAGCAATGTTTTATCAATCTATCTAACCTTTGTGTATTCGTGAGCTTTAGAATTTGTCCCTAGTAAATATTCTAATATAAATTTACATAATATATATATTTTTTGAATTCATATTTATTGAAATATTTTTTACATAAAAGTTAAAAGATATCCCTAACATTTATAATATATAAATAAACAAAATACTTTTTTAAATGTTCAAACAACAAGATTAGTATTGTTACATTATATAAGCAATATTACTTGTCAGTGTTAATCAAATAATTAAAATAGATCTACAAATATATCTTGGTTTGTTTGGACGTACTTGGGAGTATATTTAAATTCATGCAATGCATATTAAATAATTTATTTGTCACTTAATAATTGTGACGCTTTGACCATCATCTCAATTAGAAAATGAGAGGAATGATTTAATTTCGGAAATGCCCACTGCCTACATAAGGATCCACTGTAATTTGAATCATTTTAATCTGTGCAAGGCATATTTATTGTGAGTGATGCTTCTTGGAATTAATGGAATTTGCTTATACAGAGACAGCCAAAATTTTGTGTAGTTCCTTATTTTTAAAACAAATCCAATTTCTTATCAATAAATTATTGATATTAGACGAAGATTTTTACAAACATTTATCATTATTAAGCTATTTTATTTTATTGCAAGTAAATTTAATAGAGTTTTTAAAAATTCTTATTCAGTGAAATAAAATAAAAAATAATAATTAAATTCCTATATACTAATATTAATATTTATTTATTTCTTTACCTCTCGCCCTTGAAAATTGCATCTCTAAATTATGAACACTCTAACATATACAATTTAAAACAAATTAAAATATTCTTTTAGATCAAATTTTATTATTTATCTTCCTGCTCCCCTAACCCTAAACTTTCGGTTCATATAATAACATAATCTTTTCTAAACTGTCATTTATCATACCCTTAATTTTTATACTACTAAACTTTCTTTCACTTATTCTCTACACTGGACCCACCTCTGTTTTTCCTTTTCGGCTAGTTTAAATAAACTTTAAAAAACAGTGTTCATTATCACTATTATTCGCAATCAAAATAAATAATTGAATGTTTTTACTTCGTCAAATGCTTGCACTCCTGTTTCCAATTTTCCACTTTCTTTCTACCTTCCCTGTTTCTAATCATTATTACTTTCATCTTCAATCTTCTATATTAAATATATTATCATTACTTTTGTTTTGCTCACGTTGACTTAAAAACCTTTTATATATTTCTAAATTTTTGATATCAACATTTCATTTTTCTGCTTCCCTTGCAAGCACTACGATATCGTCCGCATACGCTAATGACCACACTTTCTTTTTTCCTACCATAATCTAACCTGTTTGCGCAAGGTTCAATCTCTAATCCATATCTGAAATCTGCGCTGCAAACAGAATGGAACTCCGTAGGCAACTTGGTCTCAGTTCTTTTGTTGTTCAAAACGTTTCACTCTTTTTTCCATTTACCCACACTCTATTTGATGTCTCAATATATATTTTTTCCAATTTTTTACCAGTACTCACTAATTTCGTTTGCTTTTAAACGCATCCATAATTTTTCCTATCCATACTATCAAAGGTCATAGGGCATAGAAGCTGCCCAGGAATAACGCATATATTTTTTCTCTTTTTTTAGATACTTCCCTACTATACTAGCTCACACAAGAGTTGCCAAATAACTGACTACGAATACAAATCTTACTTAAAATCTAAACTTACAAATATAATTCAATAATGTGGCGGGGTTGTTTGTCATCTGTTATCAGCATGTTGTTGTTGTTAAAACATTTGCCTAAGAATAAAATAAACAAATCCTTGATGGAATTTTTATTGCTCTTTATTGTACAAATATAATAATGACAATCCATAATTTCTTTCCTTACCTCTGAAATTATCCACCCTTTAGCTCTCTATTTTTCTGGAAGCAGGTTGGCAATTTCATGTATATATGTGTGGCATCTTTGGTTCTAACCATTTGTTTCTGCTTTTGTCTATCCATGTTTCCACCAGTCCAATCGTGTCAAATTTTCTTACGTAATTCCAAAAATCTACATCTTTGTTATTAAGTCCAGCAATATTCCAGAACAACATCTTTATTGTACTCAATTCATTTGCAACTTTATTATTTTGTTGTACTCTATTTTTATCTGAAGGGACATGTCTTTGCTATTGTCGTTGTTATTATTTTGACACATTATTTTTTGTTCTGAAAACCCTTTGTTTCTTATCACTCCATGTATATAATTCTCCATTCTCCAGTTTTCTGTATCCTACTTTAACTTTTTCCGTTTGCTTTTTCTTTCCGGGCTGTATGTATCTCTTATATCTTTTTGTATTTTTTGTCCATACTCATTTTCTACATATACATCTGTGTTTCTTAGTTTATATTTATTATTTATTATTTCCTTGTTTTGCAATAATTCAATCTCTGCTAAAATGGATCGTTCAGTATCCTTGCTCATTGTAAATATGCTACTATTTTTGTTTTGTTATTATTTTTTTACCAGTTCTTTTTCAGCCCACCTGTGTTGACATTCTTCAAAAATAATCTTATTTAATCAAATTCTTATATAATGTATATTAAAAATAAATCAAATTAATTCTTATTTAGTATCTTGTGGCCAAAATATACTTACTACCTTTAATACAGTTATTGCGCACGCCTATTTAGTAAATTTGCATGCAACTTGTTCTAACATAGAATCTGTTCCAATTCTTTGGATAAGCATGTCTAAATATGCTCAGAAAAGGCGTGCGTAGAAATCGATGCGTTTATATAGAATTCAAATATTTGACAATTCACCATTATTGATAGAATGATTGAATGTGCATGTTCACGTACTAATTTTATAAACTTACGTGTCGTACAGCAATACAGGAGTTAGTTATAAATTTATAATATAAAATAAGACACCAAATTGCATTAAAGTTACTACTAAAATCAGTCAATAAAAATCGTTTGAAAGCACTAAACGTACGAGTTGCAAAACAACATTTTTGTTATAGAATGGCGGAAATGAAAATGAAAATGAACATGTTGTAAAATGATGTAAATAAATTATGGCGAATTGTTACAAAAACAAACAAAAAAATTATAAATAGAGCGAGCTTTTTGGAGTGAACAGTTTTGAGAAAATTTTCTGTTTATTCGCATAGTAAATAAAAAACCTTATAGTTATTCAATTTAATTTAATTACAAAACATATTAATATACCAATATGTTAAATATTAATAAATAATTATAATTATTTTTAAACTTATTTTGTAATCAAAATTGTTAAAAATTAACATACAAATCCTAGTATTTTTTAATGAAAAATACTTTCAAGAAATTATTGATATCGTAATTGTATACAAGAAGAATTAATTAAAATTATACGTGAGAGTGAGTAGCGTATAAAAGGATACGTTAATAATTTGGAAAATATAAGTACAAGAGATAAAAGTCGAAACGATTCTGAAATATAGTTGGATATCTGTTTACTGAAAGTTATATTCTGAAAATATGGATTCTAAATGTCGCTTAATAGTCGTATATTTACATAATGCGGTATCTAAATATACTGTATAGGCAGAAATTGATAAGAGAGGCGAAATGGTAAACAAGATAATTGCAAGCAGCGAGATAAAGATGACAGGTTAACAAAATTACACCAATCACCGTTGATAGTAAATAAAAAGAAAAACAAACAATAAAAGCGGTTCGAGGGTCGTTTGTATAAAATGAGATTTAAATAATATAAGGGGAATACAATTTAAAGCGATTCGAAATCTAAATCTAAATCAGCGGCAGGATTGTTGGCGTGTGTGTGTTATTTCCTAATAGTTATCGGCGGGACGCACGCAAGGTATAGAATGGGCAGACTGGGCAGATCCTGGACAGCCCCGGCCCGTAATGACAGGGTATACTAATTTGTCAGTATAATTGGTGTGTTGGCGTTTCTACGGGCGGGTTTTAATTGTCAGCTCCGCGGCTGCGTTAATTGTTAACAGTCGACAGGTAAACTTCGCCTATACAAACATGCGAACCGTTTTCATGCGCAGCTCACCTCCGCATCACACTTTCAAAATAATATATTACATGCTGCATTATTCAGGTGGATTTAATTATCTTTATGGGTTTTCAAAACTCCACTTGTGAATTTTATTGTTGCGTTTATAGTAAATTAATTGGGAACGAGTTCTGAACAAAATATAATTACTTGTCACAAATTTGTACCTTTAAGTGGTAGCATATTATTTATTTATTCCCGTCACGTAGCACCGAATTCATTAAAATATTGTAATTTTTCACACCGATACCAGCAATAATTATGTCGACATGCGCTTTATATAATATGTTACACTGATTGAAGCGTATTATTAGTAATTAGTTTTATTTCAATTTGTCGTAGAAATAATGTGATTAATTACTTTATGATGAAAACCCTATTACTAATCATAAAATGCAAAGCCGGTTTGATTTTATTATTTTTTCAGTTTTTTATGCATATTTAATGTTTATTCTAAGCAATTATGTAGATTATATATATATATATATATATATATATATATATATATATATACCAATATTTAATTAAAAATGCACCTGTATCTTAAAATTGTAGATAAATAAGATAAAAAATAAAATGTTGATTTTCAGATATTTTTTGTTTTTAATTTACATTAACATTCTTTGGCATGTTTTGCAACATTTCTATTTTGACATTTTTAATTTTTTGTTACCATTTTATCAAAATATTTTTCAAATGTCGTGTACGAGAAGAAATTTTAAAATATATTTTGACATATCACAACATTTTTAACAACAAAAACTGGTTATGAAATACCATTTTTTATCATTTTAACGCTGCGCGTTTGAAAAACTTGCGATTCCATTGAATAGGGTGATTCAGTTACTAATAATACGTGAAGTTATATTACATGTTCAACATTTTGCATACATATAGTAACAATCTATATATTTTTATGATTTATTTTAAACATTTCACAAAATGACATAGAAATCCATCTTACTTCTAACCGTTGCTTTGTTTTTGCAGACACTCGCAATTGGCTCTACTAGATAAGTGGCTCGTGCCGTTATGGCTATAAATTAAATGAATAATTCAAATATACAGGGTGAGTCGCGAGAATAGTGCCAACTCAAGGAGTGTATGATACACGTGAAAATACTGTAAAAAACTGAAATGTTGTTATCCAATTTCCATTTGTTACCAAGTTATCGCATCATTTAAAATAAGGAGAAATTGGCATTATGTAACACTTTAATCAAACAAATTGAGAATTAAATGTTGAATAAAGATTACAATACACATTAAAACAATGAAGGTACCTTGTTTTTAAGGCCCGTTCAGGCCACTGTGGAATTGCGCATTTTTTTGTTCGGATAAAAGGCCGCCAAAAATCCGCAAAAAAATTTGATTTCCAGTTTATACTGCAACGATTTTAACCGGACAATTTTTAAAGTAATTTTTAACGGTTTGGTAATTTTCTAAGGTATTTTGTTTTTGCGTGAATTTTATTAGCTGTATTAGATAATAAGTTTAACACATTAAAACAATGAAGGTACCTTGTTTTTAAGGCCCGTTCAGGCCACTGTGGAATTGCGAATTTTTTTGTTCGGATAAAAGGCCGCCAAAAATCCGCAAAAAAATTTGATTTCCAGTTTATACTTCAACGATTTAAATCGGACAATTTTTAAAAGTAATTTTTAAAGGTTTGGTAATTTTCAAAGGTATTTTGTTTTGCTAATAAGTTTAACAATTTTTTTTATGGAACAATTTAATAATGAGGTATGTAATATAAAATATGTTTTAATGTTTTATAATAAAATAAATGTATAGTATATTTTATATATTATTAAATAGAATAAAAGTGTAACCCTACTTATTTGACATTTATCTTTTCAATCAAACGAAGTTCATTGATTTATTTTTTTTTGTCAATATATTCATATAAAAAATTCCGCTATTCTGCAGTAGCATGAACGAGCCATTAATAGGGACTATGGCGACTAGATAAAAAATATGTTTGTTTTTGAGCTATAACTTGATAACAAATAAAAATCGGATAACAACATTTGAGTTTCTTACATTATTTTCACGTCTATAATACTCTCGCCTCATTCTGTATAAACGACGAGTGTTTATTTTTCTACACATTTTAGATAAAGTCTTGTACAATTAGAATAGCATCTGCAATTTTTCAATAAAATATTAATTAACACATTATTAAATAATTACCACAAAATTACACACTTTAATTAATAAAATAATTTAATTTGTTGAGTGGCTCTAAAAACCTCTGCATTAATTTCATACTTAATTATATATAATCGTTTATTGTTTTTTGAACGGCACTTTTAGTGATTTTAATTAATTAATCAATTAACATTATTAGTGGCAATTTTCACATTTATCAATTATAATAATAAGTCAATTATTTAGTAGTTAATAAAATAAAAAATGCATAAACCCGACGATATCATTGGAATTTTAATAATCATCAATAACTTAATTAATGCGAAGAAGGAATTATTAATATAATGCACTGTAATTGGATTATTCTAGCATTCCGGTAGAATTAATAATTTATTTCTATTAAAGTTTAAATATCGATTCAACTATATTTTCTCATCAGCGGTGATTATAAATTAATGCAATTGTGTCGGAGTCTAAATGATAATGTACAAATTGTTTTAACCTTAATTATATCAAATATAATAAGTGCATACGTATACTTGGGTATTTCCTTATAAAAATAAATTAATTAAGTGGGGTATTATCTTTGCGATGATTATAATTTGCTAATTGCATATTTCCAGTGATTAAACTGACAAAGAATTATGTCTTTGTTACGTAATGTGCCAGCCATTGTTAAATTTTTTATGAGCTCGCTGATATTGTTTTGACACATGCAAAAATTAAATTAGAGTTTTTTTGTGGACTGATTAATTTTAATTGTTGTTTATGATGACTACAGGAAATGTGTCTCTGTATGTGAAATGATTCATTATAACTACGAACATTCACAATTAATTTAATTTTCAACCAAATCTATTCATTAATCATGCAACTTTAAATAAAAATATTAATCTCTATTTTATTTATCATATCAGTATTGACTTAATTGGTAATTTTTATTATTTGAAAAATAATGTTATAAAATAGGAAACATTATAGAAAATTGCACTTTTATGTGCATACTATGGAAAATCGATTCAACGCAGATTACGAATAGATTTCACCATTATAATAATTTGAAGATTTGAATTTCCTGAATAGTAAGTAGCATTTTTTGTAGATGTAGAAAGTTTTATAAATATATAAAAACCGATAGAATTGTTTCTGCTATTTTCCAAGGAGATTATCAAGATTCATAGTTACTATTATTAAATTATATCTAATTATGTTTTTGAATTATAATAGTCTGAATATAACTGAATCATATTTTTAGCAGTTTTTTTATTTTGTGCAGTTTCAAATTTTTCAATTCATGTAACTTAATTTTTGTTGTTGTCTATTTAATAATGTCAATATCAATGAATTTTTTTTTTCTATAACATAAATAAAATATTCACATTTGTCACCTACAGTCAGATGTTGAAACGTCACATTTCTTCCCATGGGGCAGAAGTACTCCCCCCCCCCCCGCCTTGTTAAAATAAAGTATATTAGCAGGCTGCGCAACAATAGTTGACATAAATTAATTTAAAATAATAATTATCAATTATTGAGTAAAAATTTATCTCAGTGTTTAGCTGTAACGAGCAAATTTAATTAAAATGCAAAGTAGCTATTCGGAATCTATTGCAGTTGAATTGATGGAAGCAGCCAACGAAACAATCTTAAGATCGTTACCTGCAAAATCAAAAGCAATTTACAACAAAGCATTTACTAGATTCATGAACTGGAGAGTAACAAAAAAAAATCAAATTCATTAATAGAGACGGTATTATTGGCGTATTTTCTAGAAATTTTAAACAAAATGAAACCGTCAACTACATGGGCACATTATTCTATGGTCAAGTGTATGCTACATGCCACCAACAACGTCGACATTTCGACGTATATGTAAATTAAATTTGTGTTTGTAGCAAAAATCTCTATGGATATATACCTAAACACTCCAAAGTTTTTACAAGTAAACAGTTTAACAGATTTTTAAATGAAGCTCTAAAAAAGCGATGACTTCCTCAAATATAAAAATATCATAAATTTTTAGGTTATTTTAATTTTTTTAATATTTGGATTTGCAGGTGCATGTCGAGCTCATGAATTAAGTCAAATAAGTATAGTAGATATTGAAGATTCCGAAACCTCGTTGTTAACGGAGAACCTTTAAAATTCTATAGGAACTATATAGCTCATCGTACAAGAGCTGCAAAAGATAATCGCTTTTATTACGGACATCGTAATGGAAAGTGCGTAAATCAGGTGATGGGTAAAAATCAATTCTATAAGATACCGAACATAGTTACTTCTATTCTCAAGTTGGATAACCGTGAATTATATACTGGGCATGCTTTTCGTAGATCTTCGGCAACAATCCTTGTAGGAGCTGGAAGAGATTTATTAACTTTAAAAAAGCATGGCCGCTGGAAATCATTAAGTTTTTCAGAATTGACGAATCGGCAGCACATAGAAAAGAAATTGCTAATAAAGTGTTTGGCAAATGTGAAATTTTGGCGAGTTCGTCGGCATCAGTAGAACAAAGCAATTAAATAAGCACTGATACAATGTGGCGTTTTTTCAAGTACCTCAAAAACGGCATTGCCTAAATGCCTTTGTTTAATAATTGTCATTTTGAATTTGTTAAAAAAGATTAGATTAATTAGATATAAGTTCATTACATATTGTTAAAGAAATTAATATACTTATATTCAGTTCCTTTGATAATTTACAAGTGTTATAGCAAAAAATGTGTATTATACACGGGAAAAAAAGGCTTTTAGCGTTCGGTGTGATTGTCTCCATCCGCTGTGCATCGGGAAACAAATGTCATACCTCACGCTAAAATCTGTTCTTTTTCTCTCTAATAAAATAAATAAGTATATCTAAAATAGGATGTATTAATAGACGACATTAATACATTCTTTTTATTTATGTATCTCTTTTAAGGGTTTTGAATGATGTTTTGATAATTTCGTTTAAATTATTTTATGGAATGTCAATGCTATGTTAATAATGAAATTGTAGATGAATCAGGATTTTAATTTTATGACTTTCTGTATATTTTAGAAAGCAATTAACAAATAGACTGCAGTGAAACTTGAGTCAATCAATGTTGAGCAATAAATAATTTCAACTATTAGTTGAAAAACATTTTTGATTATTAAGCGCCCTCTTCAACAAACAATATTGTAATTTTCATATACGAGTGCTATGAAACATTTTTTTTTAATATTTATTTTTATGTTCTATGGCGTGTCCTTTTAGCTCGATACAATTAGACCTAATTTGCCCGGCAATCCCCGTAACGGCTAGTCATTACAGGGATTGACGGATTTCAGTGTTTGACGCCGACATACACATTTGCATATTTGCAAACCAGTTTGGTTTAAAAGGTTTTCTTTTCTATGATAGTTTTTAGTTTTGTTTCGGCTCTGCATAATTTAATTGATCAACTGGTGAAACACTGTCTTAAGTTAATAAGCTGTGCTTTCTTTATAAACTTCTACATGTCCAAACTTGTATCACCTATTATACTTATAATGGTTTATAACATTTCTTTCCTTTTGCATGTGTTGCTTTTTGATACAAATTTTT
>JARJEC010007835.1:0-26658 GCA_030264575.1 Tachinus sp. AB-2021 | reverse complement strand
TATATGTGTGTAACATAGACTGAAAAAAATTGTTTATAATATAAATAATTTAACAATTATTCTTTATAGTAATAAATATAACTTGTTTGATATAATAAAAATAGTATCCTTAATATTATGCGAAATATTTATTATATTAAAATATGTATTAATATAATAAACATATTGTTTAATTATAGTAAGGAGTTTAATAATTATTAATTTTCTAAAAAAAATTCATTATTTGAATGTATAAAATTTGATATTGAAGTGAGATAATATTTAATCATTCAGCGACTTTTTGTCGGGAACCACATAGATACGGACGGTGAAACCAAAACTGCGTAGTATTTTGAAAAACAAAACTTTAATACAAATGAGAGAGATGCTGATAACAAAAATCAAAATAACTAAAAAACAAACATTGAACAGTGCCAATCAAACCAATTTTGGCACTATAAATCTACTATTTAACAATTTATAAATATAAAAGGAAGTCAAGCTAGATTAAACATTCAACAAGCCCAGACTTGTAAAAATGCCAAAAAAGAAAGATATTTATAAACATTTGAAATCATCGCTATAAGTTTTTTAACAAGATGAGAAGTTTTTTAAGTTAAACTTCTTTGTCGTCGATTTTATTTCAATGTCAAATTAGTGTCATACAAATTATTTCAATTCCTCTCTTTGATTTTATATCTTCTACCTTTTTTGAGTCAAGTGCGTACCAACTTTTAAACTGTAACACAAAAAGGATAGACGATGTAAAAAGTCGATGAGTGGAGTTAAGATGGAGCAGTATCAATATAAACAAGTCGAATTAAACAACTGATTTTATTATCAGTGTCAGATACATAACCCATATCAATATATAGGTATCAATATAATTTTACGCATTGGCTATTATACCTGTAAAAATTAATCTTATTAAGCCTACAATAGTTATGACCATGCGCGGCATATTTTAGATTTCAGATTATTTGCACTTTGTAATGTTATGTTCAGTATGTACCATTGCTATTAGGTTGTGTTATTTGGTAATATTAAGTGTAGGTTATGTGTAATTTTATTTACTGTTTGAAAAAATATAGAAATATAGTAAATATAGCAGATTATGCAGTATAATAATAATCGTTATGCTTTTCATAAATGTGGCATTGGATTTATATAATAAAAAGAAATGTGCTCAGTTCAAGTTAAAGCTTGATTTTCCACCTAAACTGATAAATAAACTGGACAACAAAGCAGTTATGCGTTAGCGGCCCTATATATGTTACAATATTTTGTACTGCAAATTATAGAGAAAATCGTATGGCTTGTAGTATCGTAGTGAACTCATTTGGCGTAATGGATTAATATTTATTATTTTGGGAAAATTAACCTATGATTAATCTTTAAGAAGTTGTAGTGTAGTTAACTGATGAAGACGAACAAAAACTAATTAACAAAAAAAGTAGAAGTAAAATGCACATATTCACAATTGAATTTGTTAACAGAACTTGAAATATTACTCCCAAGATATGTAAGGTTAACTCATCACTGTACACATACTCCAACTTACGTTTAGACATAATCCTTGATACAGTGTTTTATGGAAGATCGGTACAACAAGTGATTTGACTAATATTACTGCAGCAGTATTGTCATTAGTTTTGTAATGTGTGGTACAAAATATTGTAATAAGTATAAGACTTTTTATAGTATATTTCATACAATAGAAAGAATATTTAAACTAGGTATAATAAAATTATTTTCTATTAAAAAACATCTGCATATTTAAAAAAAATATATTAACAGATACTTCAATATAGTTTTTAGTTTTTAGCACATTTTTTATAACACATTTAATATGGTACCATAATAAACAGTGTTCACGAATTATGAATTTTGTACTCCATAAATTTTTGTGTACATGCGTTCAATCGCTGCTACTAAACGTATGCGATTAAACGAACCAATTGCAAGCTTGCTTTCTCTTGACAGTGACAAGTTGCGATTGGTCTGTTTGCACGGATTTAGTTGCAGCGATTAAACGCAGTAGATAGATGACCTTTATTGTAATATGAGAAATAATGTTGGTATAAACCCGATGTGATCACTTAAATGTCGTAGTATAATAAATATATTTGAAATACTATCAAACTTTGTTTTATTAAAATAATGGACATAAGTACTAAATATTATACCTTTCAATGGGCAATAGGCGCTTCTAATGAATTTTTATTGTTTTTTATTAGTAATCTTTATACCTTTTCAGAAGTACTGAAAAGTGTGATACAGTATAAATATGCTTCTGAACTTGATTTAATATAACGTTATTTTATTACTTAAAAATTACTATAAAATTTTAAATAAATTTAACACTTTAAAGTTAGAATAGAATATTATTTTATTATATTTGTATAGTTTGATGTGATTGTTTGATGCGACTTATGATGCTGACGAAGAAATTGCCTACACTATCCACACACCGCGTGAACACCGATAAGTTTTTATCTATCGGTTTGTTTCATATCTATTTGTCTATGTGATATGATGAAAAACTGATCAAGCGCAATTAGTTCTCTGTAAACAAATTGATGTTAAATTGAAATAATATAAAATTCAGAACATTTTTACCTACAAACGGTCAATTTGATGGATGTGAATCCAATTACGTGTGACTGTTTGATGAGAGAAAAAATTACCCACATACGATTAGATTTCTGCCAACAAATTCATGTCAATAGAAACTATATACCACTTGCAATATTTTTTCTATAAACTGTTAGTTTATAGAAAAAATCATCTCATCAATGAGTTTTAGACACGGACAATTTTTTGTGTACACTAAACCATCCAAATTTACTTCTGTAAGATAGCATAAACAGATATCAACATTAAATAATATTAAATACATAATATTATCAAAGGTTTTTTTAAAATTAAATATGGGGGCTGTTTGTTTGGTAATTTAACATAAATAGAAAAAATCATTAATTATATTCAATCAATTTAAGATCATATCAATACTAAGAGGATTTAATTAAATTTTATAACATTTCTTGAAAAATACGAGTTTATGTTGTCATAGTATATGATTTTTAATATAGGCAGATTTTAAATTGCTATATGAATTATGACCAAATTATATATTAAAAAATTCACAATATTTGCTTTATCCATTGGAATGTTAAGAAAGCTTCCATAACTAAGAAATAAATAAAACTAGAAAATGTCACTATGCAAATCTATGTACAAAAATAATATTCTGAACGGCAAGTCACATGACCTTGAGATGTCAACACTAATACCCGTAATTAATTTACGGTATATGACATATAAATCATGTAATGAATAATTCAAAGATTTACTTCAACCGACGCGGTGGAACATAACACCAATGCTGACGGATCCGGTAGTGTGTTATTTAATCAAACTGTTGTGGGTTCCAGCCCCACTCGAGGTTAATTTTTGAATTATTTAATACCATATAGAGTATTGGCATTGTAATTATTTAACAATTAAATATTCTAATTCGATATTAGACTGCATAGTTCATATTGCAAATAAAATTACTATTAACAATAAGTACTCGCATAATATCGGTCGCCGCTGAAATTTTTGTGTGTATTGTGCTAGACCAACATGGTGAAATATAACACCAGTTTTGGTCACCTAGCTCGGTGACTACTACTTTCACAGATTGATGCGCGCTTCAACGAAAACACTGCAGAGTTTGGAGTTCTAGATTATAGTTTCAATGGACATTTGCAACAATTGCCTGCACCACCAATCTGTTAATTAAAAATTATTTAAATCGAATAAGTGATGATTTAAAATTGAAAACAAAATTATTTAATCATCATTTAATTGTTAAAGTCATAAATCAATTATTTTAAAATTCAAAAGTCATAAATGAATTTTAAAATAATGATTTAAACTTTTTAAAAATCAGTTGTGATGCCTCTGCTTAAAGATTACCGATGTTTGTACTATAAATCTGATAAATACTATAATAAGTTTTTTGTTATTAACACTACTATAAGTTCCTACTTTTTTATTTTATTTTTTGCTATGTCTCTTCCAAAGTGCAAAGTATCTACAATATTTCTATTCACTTTATGAATTGATCACTAATAGGCCAAAGTAGTTTTACTTTTATCGCGAGCACATTGTTCCAGGATTGTTTTTTTAATAGAAGAAATGGTCAGTCACAAATAATGTTTTTTGAAAAAGGTAACTGTGATAAACATTTTATTAAAACATTTGAAACAATTTAATTAATTTCTTTGTAGAAACCAAAAACAACTTACTTAACCTAGCCTAACCTCACCTAACCTAACCTAACCTAACCTATAACAAATTTCAAGCGACAGTTAGTACAAAAGTTATTAAGGAATTAATTTAAGTATGAATATGCTATTTAAGAGGAATTTATGTATATTACTTAACGTATCGTGATTTAGGTAAAAAAACGTTTTTTACATTTTTTTATTGTATTCTTACTTCTAAACACAACTGTGCAAACTACATGTAAAAACATCAACAATATAGTATAAAAACTATTTATCCAATTTTTTTTTTTATATTTTATATAATTTCCTCCACTATTTTCAAATATAGTTGAGACAAATTTAATTAATTCTAATTTATAATAATAAAATATGAGATTGACTTGTGGTTTTCTAATAGTCCTAACATAGTACGTTGTATGTATACAACCTTTAAAATATTAATATTGTACACCACTCTATTTTTTTTACAATAAAAAAAGTTTCAGCAAAATGAAATGTAAGGAAATTGTGTTATAAATTTACCACTTTGTCGTCTCAATATGCTAGCACCTTTTAATAATCTATTAATGATTAGTTCAACCAAAGAAAATTTATTTAACTTTATCATGCGTTTTATGACGCATTATTAAATTATAACTGTAAGTATAAGAATGTATGGACAGATACAAATGCACTCAAATAATACAACATTTTAATGAATTATACGTAGAAACAAACCCAAACTTCAATAAACATGACAGGTATATAAATCAGTTTATTTCAACCGGGGACAATATTATACATCGAAGAAATAAAATAAGAAAATTATGGCTTTTACCTTAAACATAATTATTGAACAATCCAAGAATTTTATTGAAATACAAAAACGTCAGGAATTTTATTATACGCTTGGCAGTGTACGATGTCATTGAATTTGAGGCATCTAATGTAAATAACACAACCTTGTAGTCTGTTGTCAATTTAACTGTTGACATTTTTTCAACATTGTGGTATATTCAAAGATATAAATGCTACTTAGCACTAGTTTAAACTTGCAAACATCATCTTAAGACGTTGTGATTTTGAAACAAAATTATGATGAAATGATAAAATAAAACTCATTGCACAATTTAAAACCGTATATACAATTTGTTCAATAATCTTTTGTCAACGAGTATTAAAAGGTAAAATCTAATTATCAAAAAAATATTTTGACCTGCAAATGGCGTAATTTAAGCTGAAACAATCAATAAATAGCATATCAAAATATTAGAAATGTACAATCTTGGCACTATTAGATTTAAATAAGTTTATTTATGTGGACTGGCATTACAAAAATATTATCCACCACCAAAACCATTTATTTCAAATTAATCTCAAGATTATTCTACACTTCAAAATTCAGTCATAAGACAACTTGTTATGTTAGAGCGTGCAAAAATTCTTTACAAGAAAACAGTGTTGTTATCACTGTATGATAAATAACGCAAATTTTTATGAAGTTAACTACGTTCATATAGCTAAATCATTATTATACAGCATACTATAATGTTTCAATGTAATCAAAAGTAAGTTTAAAACGTGATCATTATCAAAAAATAACATCACACTTATGCCTAGAATCCTAGAAACTAGAAAAAATTCAAAAATTAAACTTTAATAGACCAGTGCTGGTAGTGACGGTGTACACTAGGTTTGTGACACTCAAGCAGCCAGCGCTATTGTTTGATTCTTTGCCGGGAAATGTGTAGTTTTCAATGTTTATTATTTAGCTTAGATCTTAGTAGACCAGCATATGTACGCTATACAGTTAGCTTTATAATTGTTTGCCTATACCGCAGTTCCTGTCTAGACATTGCACACTAAAGAGCGCTCGCTGATCCAGAGCCACAAAAATCAATAAATGCTACCACACATGTTTAAGTATCTGTAATAGAAACTAAAAATAAAAACATATTTATATTAAATGTTTATTAAAAAGGAATTAGTCAGCCATAAAGACCACTTAGTTGATTCAATTATTTTATTCCACAAATCCATTAAATAAAAAGCAATATAAAAACTATTTTACAAAGAGCAATTTAAAAATATTGGAGGTATCATCTATAAAGTAATTCGGCTTAGAGTAGAAAAAGAAACTTGTTTTGATTGATAGCGCACTTTTTAAATAAATGTGAACCAAAATTACATTTGATTTTAATAAAAATATAAAAATAAATGTAATACTTCAATAATTGAAGAAAAAATATACTTAATGAAGTTGAAAACTTTTATATTGAAATGTGTGTCAAAAAAAGAATTAGATGAAATAGGAAACATTTTAGGTGTGATGGATATGGATACTGGCAGTCAGCGAATTGGGCAGCCGACGCGTGCAATTGCTGTATGCATTGGCCGTAGGGCGTGGTATAATGAAAGGCAAGGTAGCTGTGAATAAATAAAACTGATAAAAAATATGTCATAGCAGTTGATATTTAATTTTCAGTATAATTATAATAAAATTAAATTGATTATTTCGAAAAAGAAACATGTACACCTGTCTTTTGGAATGTCTTAAGAGCCCGGTGTTGGAGTATTTTTTAAAGGTAATGTAATCTTTTATTACTACAAAAGATCACATTAAGCAGGTATATTTTAAAATTCCTTTAGCAGTTCAAATTTGCAATAAAACCAAAAAAATTATGTTTCCAAATATCCAATTAATCAAAAATTTCATTATTACTGTATGTACTCCAAGTACAATTTTTTTAAATTAACTGTGTATAAATGTTTTAAACGCAAAAATTTACTTTTATGCAATTAAAATAAGTTTAATGCTTGTATAACATTATGCAATTTTATGGATCAATTTTTGTACAATTTATTAAAGTAATATTTTTCCAAATAATCTCATTATATTTAGATATTGTCGCTATAAAATTTTTTAAAAAATCATTTAATTTTTTTCAAATGTGAGATTGTGCTATCAAAACTTCTGAAAATTTGAATTATAAATAAAATCTAACAAATCCAAAATTGCACAATTTGTATTTAGTGTACCATTAAAAAAAACAAAATTGATGTTATTTCAGATAAATATAATATTTAAGAAAATTGTAGCAGTGAAGTAGGGTTATGTAATGCATTTCAACTTGTAAAATTTTATTAAAAAGTATTTATAAATAAAAAAGATATACGCGTACTTGTATCAGTTGTCATCTGGTATTTTAACAAAATCAAAGAAAAACTTTTTTGAAATTTGATTAAAAAAAATTTTTTTTTTAAATTTTAGCGGTGAAGTAGAGTTATGTGATGTGATTTCAACTTATAAAATGTTATTATTGAGTTTTTAACTTTAATAAAATGACTTTCAAGTCTTTTTCTGTGGCAAATCTAATTTGGGATTAAGTAGCAAAACTGGAAACATCCGAAATACGATTCTGTTGATTTTGAGAAAATTTGAATTGTTTAAAAATATTATTATATATCACCCTCTATTTCTAATATTAATAATAAATGTTTTGTTTTTATATTATTGTTTTTTTCCATTTATATGGTCCAATGCTTCCTTAAAAATAAAAACTTGAAATTGTTGCCAAGGTGAAGTAATTTTGGCCGTTGCGTACAATGCAAGTGCTATTCTAATAATTGAAAAAAATAATACTAATACATTTTTGTTTTTATTTTAATTTTGTTTACCAGGTGTTTAATAAAGTGCAATAGAAACAAAAATTAAAAATGTGCAAACGATGTTTTGTAATAATTGAATTTAAACATGTTTAATAATTTTTTGCAGTATAACACTAAGTAAAAAATAGAAAAAAGTAACTTAAAATTTAACGGTTGCAACTCCTTATTAAATTGTTAATAACTTTTTTATTTTTAAACTCTTTTTGATAAAAGAAAACAGAAAACAGAATTTTATAAATGTATGTTGAACGGACAAATTTTTAATTATTAACCATTTTCTTTATTTTTAATTTTACTTTTAAAACTAATTGGCTTTCATAGAAATATAGCAATTGTAAGTAATTTTCAGAGTAATCAATTTTTTGAGAATGTGCTGAAAATAAATGCATTTTATATAATATATCATTTACTTTACTAGTAGTATTACATCACCAAAAGAAATGTTTTAGTCACAAATTCCACTGAGATAATTTTTCCAGTGGCTAATTTTACGTGTAAAATATAATATATTATATAGTACTTTTTAATATTAATTAAACTCAAAGTTATTATTTAAATTTGATTTTAACAATTGCTTTACTGTGGTGTATAATAAATAACTTTAACCATTATTAAAAATGTATTATTTATTAACATTTTGGTTGGTAATATTTATTAATTTTTTTTTTAATTGAATAATATGCCAAAAATTTTAAAACAAATAATATCATCATTTGTTATGTTTATTAAAAATATATATGTTTCTACTTATATTAAAAGTTATTTAAGTTTCCGTTGTACAAATAAAATTTCCTTTCGGTCATGCATGATATAATTCAAGCTTAAATTTAGAGGTCATGTATGCGGACATATTCCATACAATCGCGTCAGTGTTTTATTATGATACAATGCTTCTTTCGGCAGATTTGTTAGTCAGCTCACAGGCTTTTCGTTCATCTGGGCCAGATGTAGCCGAGATCTTGTGTCGAGGGTTGTCAAAGACCCTCACAACTATATTTTATTCCTTTTGTGGCTGCGAACGAGTCGCAATCACAAGTCGAATCACGCGTCCCATACAAAATCTACTCTGTATACGGCTGCTGAAGACTTGTCAACTGTCATATATACTTGGACGACTTACGTTGTTGTCCTTGGCCTTATTGGCTTCCTCGTATAAGCAATGTTTTGAGAAACAAATTTATTTGCGATGTGTGGGAATGCGGGCGACAAGTAGGTACAGACTAAAAGAAAATGCATTCTGTCCCGAAGGGTTGTGTATATCGCTTAAATATATTTGCAACATAATACATGTGTGCAGTATGTTACAGCTGTGATCTCAACACTCCATTAACATTCTACACACTGTGTTATCATTCATGAAACATTATTATTTTAAATAATAATAATAATTATAATAATATTAAAATATATTCACAATTTGACAATAAATAAAAGGAAAGTTATAATAAATAATTATTTTGTCATAAAACATAACTAAATTAATTGTAAAAATATTAATGCTATTAATTTGTAAATTATTTTTTTCTTATTATTTTATATTTTTTTGGTTGTTGATTGTCAATTAAAACAGTCTGGCTAATGAATTGACAGAAGACTGTGAATATTAATACATGCATAGACATTAATTGTTAATTTCCATTGATTGTTTATTAAACGGTTCATTTAATGCATTGCAGTAGACCGTTAATAACCGCTATTAATGCATGCATATCAATTTAAACATTGTTGCGTCGCTAGTTAATAAGCAGTAAATTTATATAATTGAGACTACAATGTTTGCACAAATTCACATGTAAAATGTCCAATTTAATAGGGCAAAAGAGAAGTTAAGAAAATAATTGTATTATCAAAAGTAATATGGTACGTTTATTATCGATATTTTTAAATCCCTATATAGGGAAAAGTATTAGATTTATACAGCAAAATTGAAATTAAAATTTCAACGGAAAGAAATAACCATTTAAAGTCTAAAAATGTAGTTTTAAAAAGATGTCTGTATGTATGATGTCTGTATGTATGTGTGTGTGTGTATGCGTGTGTCACGCAAAACAGTTTTTAAGATTGTTCTTGAATTTGGAGAATATGTTATAAGTAGGCTCAAGTTATGCCGCCCAATAATTCTTTTTAATTGGTTTAGTTGGCAACACGTGGTGTTCAATGCTCCTTCAAAAATTGCCATAATCGGCCTTCATTTAAATATAAAAACAAATAAAAATAGCTAATTGCTCAATTCTATAGTAATTTAATCTTAGAAATTGAAATAAATTAGTTTTACATTGATATTTTAATAACTAACTTATAAAAACGCATTAAATATGTCAAAAAGAAGGATTTGGTCAATTTACAAGATAAAAAATTTCATATCAACTAATTTGTAGATCTCTTAAATCTGCATATTTTGTTTCTTGTTTCCTTAAAAAAATTAAGAACACAAAAAAATACGAATTTATTACTTCTTTCCCTTTAGGAGGCGCCGTTAAGATGGTCAAATGCGGAAAACAAAACCTACGTGATTACTGTTAGTCAGTGACAAAACTCGCAATATTCAAAATATTAATAAAAATTATATAAAATGAGGGGAAGCAAAGTATGTCGAACAGACCGACCGGATTCACCTGTACTTTTATACTACCTTTCACCCTCCACCAACACATGGGGAAAAGATTTAGTACGCATTGCGACCTCTAATTTTGAAACGGCACGAATGTCAGTCCCAACGACAAAAATACAACGAGTGCAAAATACGAATTGAATTTTCCTAAGATTGGGGCTGGATGAGTTGGTATTTCAAAAAAATTATCAATTTTTAAGCGTATCTTGAATTTAAGTTTATATAATTAATTACATACTAAAGTGTTGCTTTAATTAAATATAAAGCAAAGCATAAATGTTAGCGGGAAACCAATTGTAGTCATATAGCTAAAACATTAGTATATTTATGTATGCGCTAATTGTAAGGTCTTTGATAGTTAGTAAGAAGGTAGTAGAAAGTAATCGAAATTGATGGGGCTGCAAAAAAAAGCAAAAAATAGTAGCTTAGTTCCTAAATACACTAAAATTGTATATAAATTTATGATAAATCTACGCATTAAAATCAATTACTATTGTATCATATTCAAAAAGGTATAAAAAATATTTTACTTTTAAAGTGTCAGGTATTTGTCGCATGTATTGCATTACATGTGCCGATCCAACAATATTTATTGATAAATTTCATCGCACAGAAATTTTCCGACTTGTATCTTCACGCTTCATGTAATAAATAGTATGTATTAAGTTTGCTTCTAAACAAATATAAAGTTTATATGGTGGATGCGCCGGGCAATATTTCCGATCATTTTATACTTACATAATATTTTATATTTTTGTTAGATTTTTTTTCTTAAAATAACAATTTAATTATTTTGCAATTATTATTATAAATAAGAACAAAAATTATTACTTTTTTATTAGCACAAATATAAATATTAAACTTTCTTCTCTACTATTTACTACACGTGAGCTTTAGTATAACGATAATAATAATTAGAGTTCTCTCGCAAAGTGTTTTCACTACTAATTATATAAACCAAAAATATGTGTGAGTGGGTGTTTATGCTTATTTCATTTTATATTACAATATTTAAAGTTGTAGTTTGGCATTTTCTAAATTTGAAACTTTTGAAGGTTATGACGTTGTTGCAATTGCATCTATTCATTTTGTTTAGTTTCCAGCGTTCTATTTTAAAAACGGCACTGTCAAATAGTAACCTGTATTTTTTGTATTCAGTGTTTTCATAATTTAATCAGTTTGTGCTGAGCAAATTTATAAATGTATAACATGGTAAAGATTAAAACTGAGATTATATACATTTGCATATTTTATAATATTTATGTGACAAATAAACAATTTTGCATCCACACAAAATTAAAAAACTACTAAAAAAAACATTATTTTTGCATATTTTGCACATTTTTTTCAGTTTCTATACACATTTCAATATTTTTTGTAAATTTGTATGATATTACCAGTACAAATTATAATAATTTTTACTTTTTTTTAAATAAGTTAATAATTAATAGAAAATAAAACTAGATTATATAGTGAGCGTTTCAAATTTCTTTGAGGTATAATCTATTTTATATAGCACCAATACTTACAACGTTTTATTTTAAAATAATTTTTTTTAACTAATATGATTTAAAATTAAATTAAATTACATGATAATGTCATGATAGTTTGATTTGAGATTCACTTCAATATCTAGATTATTATTTTTTATAATTAAATAAAACTGGTTACATGTCTGTAAACAAATAGACAAACATTGAATTGTAGGTTAAAATTTTAATTTCATATTTATTAAATTATTATATCTGCACAATTATTATTATAACGACCAATGATACATATGATAGAAAATACATCAAATCAATGTTACTTGTGATTTTCTTGTTGCTTGGCAACTTTATAGCCCTTGGATAAGAAAACAATTGCTCCTATATTTTTGTGTTAATATATAACTGTATAGTGGCAAAATAAAATAATAAACATTTAACATATTTACATGTTTTATTATAAATGGTAATATTAATCATATATCTGTATGTTTTTATATTATTTGATTATTTTTACGAAGTTGAGTATATTTTGTCAAAATTTTATGTATACTTAGTGCAAAGTTTGACAAAATTATATACACCTGCTATGTAATAACTGAAACAAGTACGCGCCCATATCCGTTCTATTTATCAATATTTTTTAATTAAATTTGTATGTGTTAAAGTGCAACACACTACTTTACTTTACTGCTAAAAATGTCTAAAATGTCATTTTCGGTTTAACTGAAAAGAACATCAGTTTTGTTATTTTTAATGGTACACACCACCCAGTGTATTTTTGCAATTTATGTATTAGTGGAAATTTTCAGAAAATAAAAAAATAAATGATTTTTTAAATTTTATTATAACAAGAACATTTAAATACAATGGGATTATTTGGTAAAATGTCACTTTGACACATTATTCACAATTGTGTGATTTTTGCGCTTTTACAAATCACAAATCACATAATTAGTATTCAGGTTGTAGCTTATTTTTTTAAATGCAACCCTCTTGGTACAATAGCATCACGTAAAAGTAGATTTTTTGCTATTAAACGGCAATAAAAATATTTGTTTTGAACAAGTTACAACTGTTGCAACAAAACAGGTAGTTTAGTGGATCGACATGGCTTTGATTAGAAATGTTTCCTACGGCACAACTTCTTGAAATAGCACCCAAAAAAAAATACATTTACTTTACACTAACTTTTTTAATGTACAATATATACATATTTACACATACAATTCATATATAAAAATTTCAGCAGACCTCTATTTACGTTAGGGACCTGGTAGTGGAAATACATTTTAGTATTTGGTTATTTATACTTGTTTGGTATTATTTATCGAGCTGCATTTGAAGTTTTATTAAATGTTTGTTTATTTGAGTTTTAATTTGTTCTATATTTGTTAATTTTTTAATTTCTTCTGGCAAGTTATTATATTCTTTGATACGGCGGTGTGGATTTGGATAATTGATTATAAACTTTTACTTAATTATTTTGATTCTATGGCCAGATAAGCCTTATTATAATAGTTGCTTGTAAATTTTATTGGTTGTTCTAGACAGTTAATCTAGCTTCCTGTATCGTTTACAAGAATGGCACACTTTATTATTATTTGCGGTGGCACTAAACACGTTCATCAATTACTTTGTTCATTTTTGTTTCAATGCGATGCGGAAATAACTAAGGTGTACTGATGATATTTTATGAAGAGTAAAACAATTGTATGCATTTGATTGTTGCCGGTGTGGGTGTGGATAATTGATTATAAACTTTTAAAATAATCATTTTGATTCTATTGCCAGATAGGCGTTTGATACTGGTTGCCTGTAAATTCCATTGGTTGTTCTTGCTTTCTTTATCGTTAAAAAGAAGGGCATACAACCACTCACGTTAACTTAATAACTATAAGTATGTTTTGTGACAATTAAAATTATTAATAATAAATTTTTTCTATAACAAAGATATAATTTTTTAATGGTGTCTTATAGGACGCCACGTTGTATTTATTGATCAGAAAATTTTACGTTGTGGTTTTAGGGTTAACCTTTTCACGTGTTCTTTTGACGGTACTGACACTTGCGTCCCCACATGATGCTTAATCCAATAGATTCAGAAAACAACAAATCACCTAAAACATTACAATGTTTTAAACTTCTAAAAATTTATTGGTAAAATGGACTAATAAGCTGAAAATGATAATTTTTAGATGTATATATATATGAAATAATAATGTTGCAAACAAAAGTGTCAGAATTGTGAAGGAGACATCAAATTCTATGAATTTTTTTTTAGCCCCGTCTCTTCAGAGAGTGGATGAGGAAAGCAACTTTAAAATCTTAAATAAGAACCTCAATTTTTTATTACGTTCTACAAAAAAAACATTTTGATTATTCACTTTTGTTTTAGTGTAAAACGTAACGCTATAATAAAGAAAAATGAGAAGGAAGTACGACCTCATTGAAGTGTCGACTGTCACGTAGCAAAAATACTTTTAAATAGGTTTACTTTTTTTGTAGAATCAGAAACTGCAATAAGAAACCTGTTGGTAAGTTTATTTTTATTTTAGAGTAACCCCCATTTTTTATTGAAACTGATTTGACCAAAATAAAATACGTACAATTTGTATTAAACATTTTTCTTGTTAATGTGATAGTTGGCACTGTAACCAAGGTGTACTATACCATTTTTATTTTTTTAGCGCTACTATCTATTACGTAAAAAGGAAAAAGTTGCATAAAAAAGTTTTGTTTTTCATAAAATCCGAATTTCCAAAAACAAATGAAGGTTCCTATGAAGATTTTTAATTTCTCACACTCCCTGAGCTGTAGGAGTGAGGGAAATTTTGTGATGATTGGATATCCACAAAACAATTACATTTTTGTTTGAAACAATTTTGTCAAAAACGCTTTGGTTTTGAAATATTATAATATAATCATAATAATACCGTTCCCGGACTTTACAAACACTTTATAAAATAATAGTGGTAAGAAGTAGTTTATTTGTCGGTGTTTTATTATAAATATTCTATTGTAAATATTATTATTCACATTTATAAACAAACATTTTAATAAAGTTGTTATAGTAGATTGTCAAAAATAATATGATATAATATTCTATATATTATAGTTATTAGCAAAGTACGATCTTAAAAATAAAAAGTAATAATTAAAATTAAAAATAATATTTTCGGACTACTGATTAGAAGAAAATTACAAAATCTATTTTAAAATGAGAAGGCAGTTTATCGACGTGCTTTACAAACTGCTGTTAATTGCTTCAAAAACTTATATTTGTTTCAAAATTTCTTTGAACAAGAAGTTAGTGGATTTATACTAATGACTTTTTACTGAGGTTTTGGTTTATTCCAGTAATCATATTGTAATTAATAATATAATGCAAAAATACAAAACACAATATCTATTATGTTATCCACATGTTATAAAACCTAAAAATACCGCCAGTAGTTAACCTAGTCTCTCATACAAGGTTTATTTAATTATTTAATAACTATAGATGCTGCAATACTCATATTTACACTAATGATTTATAGACAAGCGTCTATTGTGCAATTAAATTAAAATTAATATTGACCCGGAATGAGAGAGCTTGTGCGACTACTTGAAGATAAAAAACGGTCCGTTCTGCTGGAAAGAGCGCGATGCACACGATGTATCCCTATTTTCGATGTACTTATTAAATACTGTACGCGTAGTATTATTATTTTAAGTTATTTATTAACAAAACAGTATTGTGCGCTTGCGTTTGGCATACTGCTTCAGAGCGAGAAATTTATACATCGTATTGCATGCATCTTTCTCTAACATTAAAGCTTGCTATTTTTTTAAGAGACCCGCTTACGATATCACTTAGAAATTATTCAACGATCTAACACATTAGTCTATCTCGCAGGAGCAATATTAGTGAACTTTAACAAGTACTTGAGTTATAGACTAGCAAATACTACTTAACTTTTAAGCAAGTAAAACAAAACTTTTTTACTTTTATTGCAGCTATAACCGCTCTATCCAGAATTAATACTGAAATGTAGTACTTTTAACAATGCTTTAACTATTTATGATTTAGTTATACATTTTAAGTTGCAAATACTTAAGTATTTAAAAAATAATAATTTCAATCAGATTATGTATAAACTTAAAATTTGCTTATATTGTATGCACGCATTTATAAATTTAATAATAATTATAAAACATTTATGGTTATTATAACTTTGTACTAAAATGAATAATAAATTTATAAATATCAATGTCAATATCAGCAAAAAATTAATTTAATTCTTATTGTACTTATAACAGTTATTTAATTTAATTTACAATAATACATTTTTGTTTAATGTCAAAGTTTTGGAATGTTTAAGAATAATTTAATCAACCTAGTCAATTTTAATAATGTTTAGTTTAATAAAATTTTACGATGGTTCAAGTAAAGAATTTAAATATTTTATTATAAATATGAATTTTTTCGTTTTATTTTTGAAAGCCAAGCTCACTTTATCTAGTTGTTTTGAATGAATTTATCATTGGATGAGTTATGTCTTTTACTGCGTGTGTGTTTTGCCGAACCTGAAAAGTTGTTACCATATTATTTGGGGTAAATAAGTCGTGCACGTCAATTCAACGACGTTTTAAAGCGCCGTTTATCTCGCGTTTTCAAATAACTTGGACGATAAATCAAAAAAGCAAAACTAGGTAAAAAGGACACTTGCGAAGGAGTGTGCAAGCGAGATGCCGTACACACATACAGACAAACGTAATACGTATACGGGAATCGTCCGCAATTTATCTTGTCCATATCTGTTTCCATTCTATTGCGATATAATATACATTCAATTTAGTAAAGTGCCGCTTGTTTATTTTTTATTTTGGCCCATCTACAAATACATAAAGAAAAGTAATTATATTTTCCTAAGTGGCAGATGGAAATAATTGCTTATAGTTAAGATGAGAATATTTGTGCGGTGTCACATAACTTATTCAAGTATTGACTTGTCTAAAAAGCATTATAGAAACATATATTTGAAATTCGTGGCACTTTCCGAATGCAAGAGATATAATAAACGTTATTACGAGGGCTGCCACTGGCACTTAGATAGGAAGAACGTGCACTGGTTTATTCGCAAACTTCGGAGATCTCACATTAAACGTCATTATGCAGTGCCCTGTCGAAAATGAAACTTATCATGTCTGGATAAGGAAAATTTGTATAAGGTTAAATCATTTTTATTTGTGCGTGCAAGACATAATTTTCAAGAATCGTTAATCAACCTGAAATTACCAGTTATCTATAAGTACTTAATCGGAAAATTATATGACATAATATAATTGATTAGTTTGATTAGTTCAAAACAAATACAGAATTAAATCAATATACATAATACAGATTATTAAAATAACGTCATCTGACATTTATAGCTTATTATTCCAAGATGGAAAACCATGTAAATTAACACAAAACATAATGAATATAATGAGATGCAAAAAAACATATTTTTTAGTTTTGTGCTTGAAACATACCTTAATCCAAGTAATCCAACTGTTTTGAAAACTATTTGATAGAATAAATAGATAGTATACACCAGAAAGGTGTAAAAAATAGTATAAGTATTTTAAAAAATTCAAAATCTAGTTATTGAACTCTGTTTTATTGCTAACCTGGAAAGGGAACTTGGTGTTTATGTAAATAAAATATGCTATTTTTTTATTTTATATAAGCTCAATGAGATTGTACAACATTTGGTGTATCTATCATATGGTTTTTAAAGTTATGAAAAAATGTTTGTGCTTAATTAGGTTAATGATAAAAGTAATTGTATTTTAAAATTCTAAAAGAGAGAGAGAGAGAGAGAGAGATTTTAAAAGAGAACGTACAACAATTTATAAATGCGGCAAACTTTAAATTAGGCGACATAAAACTTAACATCAATTACATAATTTTATATAATAAAATTTGAATGAAGAAAAAAATGACAATCTCATTAAATTTTGCAATTTAATACAATATAAGGCATACGCCGATATCTTTGATTTAGAGTTACATTCCGAGCGCAATATAGATCTCCACTTTAATATGAAAGAAAGGCTTCCCAGTCTGAAAAAAGAATAAAAAAAGAATTAAATTTAGTATTATCATATTCGAAGGTAACGCTGGCTTCTCTTTTATACGGTCACAATAAAAGATATTAAAATACCTTCTCTTCTTTATGGACGAAAAGGTTTGAATTTATATTTGCCGGAAATCAAATTTATCCCGTGAAAAACGAGGAGAAAAACTGTAGAAATTATTATAATATCCTTTGCAATTTTATTACCACCCAGTGTAATTTAAATGGCTTCAACAGACAAGGATTTTTACGTTTAAATTGCAAATAAATAGTTATCAAGAGAAAAGGGACAATCTGCTTTATTGGCTCGGTTTTAGATTTATAATCAGTTACTAATTTGTTGGCTTATACAATCGCTGCCATTTATTACAATCTAAGAGTTGCTAAATTTAAATTGTGAACTTCAAAACTTATATCTTGTTGCGGGCGGCTTCAGTATACTTTTAGAGAAAAATATTGTTCGTGGAATGAAAACATTCGACTGGACGGCGGAACACACTTTACGCAAATTTAGAGTCTCTGGAGTTGGGAAAAAATGCCGGGTGAAATTGGACTGAAGGTGATGGATTATTTAATCTTCCGTTTAGATTTCTATATATTTTACTAGTTCTTGCCTTTCCAAAATTCAATTCTCCCACTGGTGAAATAATGCTTGGTCTAAAACTAATCAGCCGACATAACTAGCAACTAAGTATAGAGAATGAAATGGATAAAAAATAAGAGAGAGAAAGTCAGAGAATAAATTCAGCCGGCTTAAACGACACTCGAGTAAGATAAATTTCCTGTCTGCAGTTCCAGTTAAGAACCTTATAGAATTGAGAATTACTTTAAAGCCGATTGAATTTTATTTGAGCTTTCTTATAATTACGCAATTAGTATTTTGTAAAATAATTTTCCGACTGTTTAATTAATTTGTAATTAATTTAACATTCTAATGATAAACTTTGTTGAAATGTTTATAATTTATTTGAGGATGAGAATCCTGGCTATTTTATGTCTGTATATTCAAAAGTTTTACCCACATTTGAGTGATTTACGTCCAAGCGGGGAAATAAATTTAATATGTGTTGTTGAAAATAAATTTCACTGTACCAATATTAGTTTTTTTTGCCACTGCCATTCTTTCCACCGTGTGTGTGTGTGTGTTTTCTGTTTGGTTAAAAAACATGTGCGTGAGCAGATTTATTGGGCTGTTAGAGCACACACGACTGCTATTCCTCCGGGACATTACCCTATTTGTCCGAATGATTAGTCTATCACGGTAAATAGGAAACATTCTTTCAAACGAATCACATTTAACAAAGGCACATAAAAGTAATAAAAAAGCACGTGTTGGAATAAAAGCATGCTATTTCGATTACTACTAATAATTAAAAAGTCAAAAAAATATATTTTTTAACAATTACATTGATATACTTTTTTTAGTTACAGCATCGACAGCTATGGTTATTGGCTGCACTTTTACTTTAAATAAAACTAGTATCAGAGATAGATAAAACTTACATCTAATGTCACAGAAGACATCGGAATTGTCATACTCCGGTGCCAAATAACTAACTAAAACTCAAAACTAAAACAAATGGCACCGGAGTTGCAAACGCTCCGGTGCCTAAACCTATTCAAATACTGAAAAACTAATATCTCAGTTGACACCAGTGTTGTAAGAGACTCTGGTACCAGAACCTAAACTAATATCACTAAAGCTGGGAAATATATGCACTTAAAAAGTTAAAAAATATAAGCGTATATGTAGATAAAATTTTGCCAAAATATGCACCAAATATGCACAAAATTCCAAAATATATAGTAAGTATGCACGAAATTTTGCAAGAACATTAACTAAATATGCATAATTTATTAGAAATATGCACATAATATGTAAACATGCCAACCTATGCTTAATATAGTATATGTTTTTAAAATTATATTCTTACTTTTCCCTGTATGTGAAGGATATTGGATTCATACCAAAAATTTGAAATTAAAATTTTAACGGTAATATACGTTTTTCAGGTCCCTGAGTCTAAAAAGTGGATTTAAAAAAATGTCTGTATGTATGTATGTATGTGTGTGTGTATGTGTGTAGAATGCATAACTCAAACAGTTTTTAAGATAATTTTCTGATTTGGAGAATATGTTGGAAGTAAGATCTACTGCCGTCCAAAAATTTGTTTCCATAGGTTAAGTTGGCACACGTGTTGGTTGACAACCTTTTCTTCAAAACTTGCCATAAACGGACTAGATTTGAACAGAATAACAAATGAAGAAAAGTAGCTTCTCGATTCTATAGTTATTTAACCTTATAAATTGAATTAAATTAGTTTTAGGTCGACATTTTAATACCTAACCTATAAAAACGCATTAGAAATGTAAAAAAGAAGAATTTTGGCAATTTAGAAGAAAACTAGGAAATTTATAACACTTTTGGTTTTTGTTTTATTAATAAATTCCAGAATACAAGAAAGATACAAATTTATTACTTTTCTCCTTTTAGGAAAAATTAAAAACCGATAGATGGCGCTTTAGAGATGGTCAAATGGGAAAAACTGAAAATACGTGATTAATATCAGTTGGTGTCGAAACCCACAAAATTCAAAAATATATTTTATATTAGTTGCTATTTTATTCTTTGCCCCTCCATTTTTTTTATCAATGAGTATATCAGTCATTTATAAATTGTAATTTTTAGCTGATTATTTCACTCTAAGTTAAAGCTTTTGATTACCTTAGACAGGCTTATACAAGCAAATTGATAAATGACAATTAATATAATTATCAGTTGTGTTTTGGCCAGTGACGTTTTTGATCACATTACTAAAAAATAAATCGGACGTTGTCAGTTAAATTATAAATTTAATTGATGTTTATAATAAATAAATGGTTATAGTGTTTAAGCTTTTCTTTCATGAAATAATCTTGACAAATACAACTTTTGTAATTTATTATACTTATTGCAAATTTGTTCAAAGCAACATAATTTATCTCTTACCTTAAAATCAAACAAATTTAAAATGCGATGATCACCAATGCACATACATAGTATGGTAAACAAATTGTTGTAGTATAATTAAATATACTTTTAAAACCGTTATGTGTTATTGAAGTTATAATAGAGCAATCAAATATTAGAAAATCTTTTCAGTATGCTTAAATATAAAATTGCTTTGCCCAATATACTTTTATAAAAACTAACAAAATAACAACGTTAAGTTAATTGCCAAAAATCTGGGTTTTACCTCAAAATATAAATTTTTGCTTTAGTTTTAATTTAAGAATTTAAATTGTATTTCTTTGTGGACGGTTATTGTTATCCACCATATTACCTCTCACATAACCACAGCTGTTTATGTAGCATAACAACATTTATTTCTCCATTTATTTTTCATGAAATTTTCTTTCACACCTGAAGTAATCTTAAAAATGTGCAATTTGCTAAAAAAAGTTTTCTCCCTCTTTTCTTCCGACGTAATTTCGTTCCGTAATGAAACGTGTGTCATAGAAATACTACTAACACCGGCCGTCGTATATAAATGTAAAATGGCCGAGTCTGAAGCTGAAGCTCTGATTGCAGGTACTAATGAGGTGAGCACTCAGTAATTGGAATCTGTACGTATCTTCACGTACACGTTCTAGGACATTAATCAACAGGCGTTTGAATGGTGCGACAAACATTAAAATTATCTTGAATAATTTAAATATAGTTTAATAGATGTAATATTTGAAATTGTTAAATATCTTAATTTCAACATATTCTAGATTTTAAAATATATTTAAAAACAAATGAACGTTTCTTATATACCCAAACAAAAAAGTATTTTATTACATATATTAAGTTAAAATATCTAAGCAGGGTAATAAACTAAAATATTACGCAAATTTGATTACAAAATATGTAATATTATGAATTGGTTTTTATAAAATTTTATATTCTAGAATATTATATACACTGCGTTTGTAAATTAATGTATAAATGTTAATGTTAGAATCATTGTTTGAAATTGCTGGAATATTAAATTCAATAAAATGCAATTGTTTGAAATTGTTTAAAAAAATTAAGTTTATTTATTCTGAGCTGTGACATCATTAATTTTTTTTTAAATGTAACACTAATTTTCTCTATTGGAATTTAAAAGAGCTTTGTTTTTTATATACATTAATGAAAAAAGTAAGATTTTTTTAGATTAAACACATTAAAACTACATTGAAAAATAATTTCAACAAGTGATAGTTTTACCGAAAAAAATAATTCAAATAATTTTGTTACCAAACGTCATAAATGTGAAAATTGTGAATACCAGACAAAATCTAGAACATATTACAAGCAACAGAAGGTTTTAATATTGAGGGTCAGCGGGATTTAAACGCAAGAATGAAAACAAATGGTTTACAAATCAACCACTAATAATCAAAATAGTGACACAGGAACATATAGAGCAAGAAAGGAGCAAATAAGCGATCTGACCAATCTTGACGGATGCACTATCCGATACAGGAAAAACTTAAGTGAAAAACAATATTAAAAAAAAAGTTAAGTCAATGATGAATTAGAAAACAAGAATTGAGAACTTAATTGTAAAAAGAACATATATAGATAAAGGAGACAAATGGACACAAAGTCGATAGTCGAACAAAAAGAAGTTGAAGAGAAAGGCAAACAATATCCTTTGAAGATGGAAAAACAATAAAGCTATTAAGATGGAGTACTTAATAGCACAAAAAATGCAAAAAAAACTAAACAAAAACATAAATAAAGAATAAATAAAGAAGAGATACGCAGTGTAAGATCGGAAGCTGAAGTGTGAAAGTTTTTGGGGAAGGAGAAAAAAGAAAAGAAAAAAATAGAAAACGTGCATATTTTATTGGAATAATGGAAAAAATATGTTTTAAAGTTATTTGGTAGAATAGAAAAGATTACAAAAAATGGAAATAGAGCCAACGTTAACCACAGTCCCTCACAGAAAAAAAAATTAAAAAAGACAATATCAGACAAATAGTAAACAATAAAAAATAAAAACGCTTGGAGTAAATAGAATACAAAATAAAGCATGAATATATGGTTCGGAAGATGTGATTGAGAGATTGCGCAAAATAATAAATGAAGTGTGAAAGAGTGAAAGTTTTTCAAACCAGTGGAAAGAGTCTTGAATGCCAATATACAAAAGAGGAAAAACGATGAAGTTGAAAACTATAGCGGAATCACGCTTTCGTATACGGCATACAAGATATATGTAATGATTTTGGAAGAAAAACTGAGCTATGAATTGTGTATGAAAGTAGACTTTTATATATTGCACCACAAGAAAAATCGTGAAATATTAAAAAAGTGGTAAATTATATGCGTTATTCTTGGACTTGAAAGCGTTTGACATTGTAGATTGAGAAAAGCTGTACAATACTTCAGAGTCAAAGTAATAAACAAGCATCTGATAAAAAAAAATAGAAAAGATATATAGAGAGACCGCAAACAGAGGGTAAGTAAGTGGAGAATAAAGTAAGAATTTGAACGACAAAAAAAATAAGTAAGGCGCAGACAGGTATAATTGTAGTGGGCAGAGTAAAAATGTGGTCATTGGCAGATCCCGATGACATGATAATTATTGCAAGAGAAGCAAACAAAATGAAAGCGATGATAAAAAATTAGAAAAATATTTATAAAAAAAGTGTTATAAGTGAATGTAAAAAATACAATAGTAATGATAAAGTCAAAGTGGGTGGTTATGTGCCCTTCTTGTAAAGGACAAAACATACTAGACTAACTGTCTAGAACAACTACGTGAATCAATTCTTTTCATCTCATGCTTCAATGCAATGCGGAAATCACTAAGGTGCACTGATGATTTCTTATAAAGAGTGAAACAAGTGTATACGTTTGATTGTAGTCGTTTGTAGCAACTTAAAATTGAAATTTCAAGTTGCTAGAAATTACAAAAGTACTGTAAAGGCAAAAAAATGAGGAGTAGAGATGGAAAAGGGGAGGAACTTGAAGAAGTGAGAAAGTATAAATATTTAAGTTATGTTACAAATATGAATAATAGTAAGAATGAGCATATAAAAAAGTTAGCAAAAAAGGCAAATCCGGTAGTTGGACAAGTATGATGATTAGCAAAACAAAGATTAAAATTTTTAAATGTGTAAGTATGAAGTAAAAAGCATGTTGTTTAATAGCTTAGCAAAAAATATGTTATTATATGAGGCAGAAGATTGCGGATGGAAATAATAGAAAAAGTGTGAATCAATTAATGCAAAGTACTGAAGATGGCTACTTGGATTAAATAAAGAGACGTCATTTTATATAGTGCTTGAGGAAATTAAAAAAAATAAATTAAGAGTGAATGCAGGCAAAAGAGCAATAAAGTATTAAAAAAGACTGTACCAGAGAAGCGAACGTGTAATATTGTAAGAATGCTTAAAAAAAAAATGAAATGAAAAAATGGTCAAATGGATAGAAATGGGGAGATATATTACAATAGAAACGGCTATGCAAGTATAAGAAGTGACAGCAAATAGAATGATTTCATAGAAGAAAATTATGGATAGAGACAGAAATATATAGATGCAAGAAAGAAGGACGCAAGTGAATGAAACCAAGTATAATGTAAAGTATAAATCTATAAAACAAACACTACTACCACTACTATTGTACTTAGAGAACGACAGGTACGGTAAAAAATGATTTAGATGAGGCAAGAAATAGAAGAAAGTGTGTAGAATGTGTAGAGACGCGATAAAAACTATAGATTATACTGATAGAATGTAATGAGAAGAGAGAAGAAAAAATAGAAAGAGAAGAAGTACGGACTAATAGAGGACTAGATTGGATGAGGGCAGTGATAAAAAGAACAAAACAATTACATGTATAATTTACCTTTCATTGTGAAGAAAGAATTTAGTGATGTTAATAAAAATTTGTGTAAAGAATGTATTAATTTTGAATTTTATAATGCCGAAAGTCAAGAAAATAAACGATTATTATAATAAATGTGAAAATTGTGGCAATTGTAATGCATAACAAAATCAGGACTAAATTCTAGATTTTATAAAAATCTGGCGCAATATAATTTTCATTTGAAGAAAATGATATCACATATCTTATAAAAATTAAGCTGACAAAAATACTGACTACGGCACTGAATTCTATGTAATAAATGCCCATAAGATGTGATGTTTCAATAACTTAAGAAATAAACTAGAGGGGCCATAATAGAAATCTAAAAATTAACAATCTTGCAAAATTAGCTAGAGACAGCTTTATCAGAATTTTACCATTATTAGTTTACAAAATAGCTTTCTGTAACGTCAAATTATGGCGACAGACATAAAAATAAGCTCTATCAAAATCCGGCAAAAGTAAAGTTTAATGTTAAAAAAAACGTCAGTCAGTCAAAAATTAAAATTTAATTAGCGTTAAAAATGGCATTTTATTAAAAGCACTTGACAAATTGAAACGATTAAAAAAAATTATATAGATATATAGATAAATATATAAATATATATATATTTATTTAATCAAGTTAACTATATAACATAGATTTGATAAATCAATACCCACATAAAATACCAATAAAATATTCAAAAATAAAAACATATAAATACATTTTTTTTTATTAATACAATAATAAATACTATATGATAAAACATACAACAAAATATAAACATTTGACGTATATTCACTTATATTATAAATACAGTTTTCAATCAAAAACGATTTTAATGCTTTCCGAAAATGAATAATATTCATTGATTTAAACGGTATATTTGGTAATTGATTATAAAAAAGCACTAGCATATAATGGCAATTTTTTTAGATTAGTCGTTCAAAATTTGCCAACACGGATGCTAGCACTTGATCTTGTGTTGTGATAATGAATATCGTTATTTAGTACAAATTTATCTTTGTAATGCTGAATTTATCCAAGCGATTTAGCATTAATAATAAATTTAATATTAAATATAACTTTAGATATAGACGTGATGAATTTATGCAACGAATAGTGTCGGATTTAGCTGTGTTCGTTTATCTTGCAACACATTTTTTACACCAAATTCACTTTAATCGTTTGCAAATGGACAATATTTATTTTGACACCATTTACACATCATATTTATTATGGTGTAGTGTACACATAGACCAACGCCACATGACCATAACTCCGCTCCTCGCCAAATTGTTTACTAACCTAGCAGCTTACGTACGCGTTATGTGTTTGAGCAGCTTGAGCATCTATTAACGTGAAATAGATGCTCAAGCTGCTCAAACACATAACGCGTACGTATTACTACAGAATTTAAGAATTTAGCCACAGAAGTTTAATATTACGAATTTTCAAGGCCAAATTTTAAAGCTACGGCCAATACTAAATTTCCATAATGGGTATTATCTAGTATCTAGTATTTAACTCGCTAATGTTAAATCTAAATTTATTACTACTGCTGAATCGGTTCCATAATTTGCCGTTAGAATGAACATATCTTTTTTTTCCTGAGGTGGTTCGTCAAGCGTTCCTGCACTATGGTCCTGATGGTCCTATTGTGCACCAAGTCCGGGA
>JARJEC010007742.1:0-16596 GCA_030264575.1 Tachinus sp. AB-2021 | reverse complement strand
GTTAAAGTACTTAATAATTGAATGAAAAGAGAATAGTTAAGAATAAAGTATAATTTAAAAAAAAATTAAATTAATTTGTCAAATCTAAATATAATTTAGAAAGAAGAAAGAGGTGTGGGAGGATGGAGTAGTGTTTTACAAATTTGCTAAAATAATAATAACCTGAATATTATCCGGCAATTTATTCCAAAATCTGGTACTATTTCAGGCTGCATCTGTTCCTTTGCTTCTTGCGTTATTTGCAGTACGAGATTTTTCTGATTGTGGTGAAAAGCAAATTACGTCGTGGAAAAATCTAATAGTGCACTCGCTTTGTTTCTATTAATCGGTGTAACATGTACACTGCTCAACGGCGAAAATAAAAAATGTAAAGTTGTCCATGTCGGACGTCTGGCGTCGGACGTCCAGCGTCAGACGTCGGGGTCACCAATTGTAACCAAATTTATTGTTGAATAAATAGATTTAATAAATAAAATAAAATAAAATAAATGTTAGTATATTTGATGTTTCATTTTTATAATTGACATCGAATATATTATTAAAATTATTGCCTAGTTGCCGTCAAGGCTTTCTATGATGCCAGCCGCTAAAAATAATACCCATTAGGAGAGTCTGTCAAATTTGAAAATAGATGACGAAAGGTTTTTTCCGGTTTGAATGAGATATTGCTCGTCAATCAATACCCGTTTTAGTTTTTGCGAAAGACCATTTATAAACCGAATGACCACCCATTTTTTTCAAACAGAATACTCCTGACTAGAATCATCTATGGGAACATTTATGAGAGACGGATTTTTTATATTTAAAACTGAGTTAATAAAAGATTTAGGGTAGTCATTTTCTATAAGTTTCTTAAGGAGCTTCATTTTTTTATTCACAATCACTGTTGTAATATACAGAATCTAACCTTTTGGAGGTTGGTCATTTTTGACCGTAATGACATTTTCCTAGTGGGGAAGTAATGATTTTTCTGTTTTCTCATGAGTGGGAAGTACTTTGACGCAGGGATGTCATAAATGACAAATTAATTTTCACCCAATTTTTTTACAATACATTAAATATTATATCATTCAAAAAACTTGAAACTTATTTTTATGATAAATAATGTTTATTTTTTATTATTTAAAAAATTAAATAAATAGAATGATAACTCAATTATCATTTGTTTGAAATATTTAAAATAAATAATCAATTAAAAAACAGTAAAAAACAGTACAGGCAAGACTCGAATACCTTGTCCCGCTTATTAATAAACAAGTACCCTAACCACTACTCCAACGACTCTACATTTATTAATTTTGCTATTTCGATATATAACGATGCACTACCAGATTTCCTCTAGATCAGCGATAGACAAGGAGACGATTGTAAATAAAATAGTATAAATACCTCGGCAAAATTGTTTATTCCCGTATTGGCCAATTGCCAACTGCGGCGCTACGCGCTCCTGGTAAGCAATCAGCCCTCAGCAGTAATGTAACATTTTCCGCCTCGGTTCTAATGTACTATTTCCAGAATATTTTATTGACAAAAGATCAAGAAAGGGAAGTTTGTTATTAAAACATCTTTATTGTGAAATTAAGATTATTGTGAAAATTGTTGAATTTCTGTGATAATAAATCAATGTCTGAATTTTGAAGTGCAATAAAAGTATCATCCATGTAGTACTGAGGAAGGGACGTGACGTCCCAAAACGTATACTAAAATATCAATATTTGCTTTTATGATTATATAAAAAAATTTTGTTCTGTTTGTCCTTTATTTTCAGTATCATACAATATGAATATTAAATACAATAGAATAATGCTAAATTCAGTCTTTGACTTGTCATTCAATTAACCATAAAATTTTCAAAAAAAATTTGAACTAAATCTTTTCTACAATTCCAATATATAAAGTTCTAATTTGGTGAAATTCAATTACATTTATTCCAAAAATAATAAAATATTAAAATAAAGTACTTTTCTTAAATGTTTGTGAAATTTTAATATTATATTATTTTGAGAATGAATCTATATGTAATGTCCCAATTTTAGAAGAAAACTGTGCCACTTGAAACATAAAATAAAATTAGCACCTATTTTCTGCGTATAGTGTGAACAACGGTTGTGACAAAATTGCAGAGTCGAATTAATTTTAAATTATAAAATATAATTTATAATAGCTATTAAATTTTTAAGAGACTATTACTTGTAATTTATTTAATTTGAACAATAATTGCTTTGATTTTTATTATTGTTTAAGCTTATAAATAACTGCATTTTAAACAATACATGCTTTAAAGCTTGATCTAGCTTTAACTCAAAATTAAAATTAAACATGATAAATAGCGCATTTTATATAAAAAATGGCATTTTAAAACAGGAAGATGCGACAAAATTACAATGAGGAAACGGAAAATGTAAGGCGAGTCAACTGAATTAAGTTAACTAGAGGAAAGTATTAAAATGCGTGACTAAAAATATGTATGATTTAATTTTATACACATTTTAGTATCTTCATCGTCAATTTGATTTGATTACTAATATATTTTTTATATTCCATATATAATTAACTTTAAACAAATTAATAGTTGTAGTAGGACTTCATTAGTTGGCTTAGATTCTCCAGCTAGATAGTTGAGAAGCATAAATGCCACAATACGTGTAATATAAATATTTCCACACCTTCATTTTTACAATGGTCTAGATTATAATATCTCAATACTATTAAATCATTAATATCGCGTCTATTGTTTATAATCAAAAATTTAAATAATATAACAAGTTATCTGATGTGGATAAAGGGAAAGTGGTATTCTTAGGAATTTCGCATCTAGTCTGTAGGTTTAAACGCACCTTTGCTACTCATCGGACATTTCATATTGATTATATATCACATGAAACAGAAAATAATGTAATACATAGAAAGTAGTTGTGTTATCAAAATGTACAAATGCCTTTATAAAGAGCGAGTACTATTTTAGAAATAACTTATATATTATTTTATTTTAAGTAAATATAAAGCTACAAATAATATATTTTAGTACAAAGCAATTGTTTTTTAATTTGCTTAATTATTTTTAGTAAAAGGTTATAAAATGCTGCTCACGGTGCAAATCTAAAATTCTTGGCCCATTTAAATGGCTCAGCTATTTTAATAAAGATTTAAATTAAAAAAAGGTGTTAAAATTAATAATTTTCTTTCAGCATAAAGCATTCGATCGTCTTTTATTGTCGATAGCAAACCCATTAGAAAATATGAAATAAAAAATTGATTGATGTTGCGTGTGCATGAATGAGTGAGCGTCTATTTGCTTGTGGCTTAAAACATATAGCTTAAAACATAAACATTTTCTACCTGGAGGCTCAAAGAAACTTAATTCAGACATCAGGTGTGTATTTGCCAGTGGGGCATTTGGGATCGTTTTAATAGCTTGATTTAAACATAAATAGTGTTGAAGAAGCGCCATTTAATTCAATAAACTAAAACTACAGCAAATTTAATGGTTACCAAAAAAGCATTTAGTATAAATTGTAATTTAGTATTTTATTATTAATTATATCTAATAAATCGATATAAATTCATATTAGATTATTTATATTTATCGTAAAAATAAGCGCTACTGAATATGTACTAAATAATTTATTTAAAAATATATATATACTAAACAATAAAAATTAGGTAGCGGTAAGTGGGTTAAACAAAAATAATAATTTGAAAGCCGGTTCTGTGCATGGCTGAGATGAAACCAAAACAACCAAAGAAGCAAGTTTGACCTCATCTTATTAGAGACCCCCATCATTAGAAAAAAGTGGCTGTAAGGTAATAGTCGCTTTATTTGAACTGTTGTCTAGGGGAAAGGTATTCACAGTCAGACGACCTTCTTTCACACGACCAGTGAAATCATATTGTTTACGCACCCCGTACATGTTTTACAGCACAAAATAAATGTTATTATAGACAGATTAAAGGCTGTAATAAGATATTTTAATATTGGTACCAACAATGTTTTATCATACGTGTTAAACTCAAATGCATCATTAAATAGTTAGAAAAGAAATTATTGAACTTCATTTTCTATTATTATTTTATGCACATATCAGAAATTTTTTAATTAATTTTTATTATTTTTACAATTGTCCATAACATACCATTTGAATTAAAATATAGAAAAGGCTGTTTTATTTTATTAAAGTGTAAAATTCATAAATAGTGTTCTGATTGTAACCATTGATAACTTTTTTGTTTGTAAATATTTTTTGTTTTGTTATTACAAAATATAGCCATTTAATTCAGGTTTCTTGGTTTAAAAGTTTACGTCAAAATAAATTTTAATAAAATAAATCAACTAGAATTTGCCAGCCAAAACAACATATTCGAGTTGAAATTTGGGGTCTAAAAAAGTATTTTTTAGAAATGTTGTGGCAAATGCATTCGAACGCCACCCATCGTGCAAAGCCCAAAATATTATCGTCACTTATGTGATTTTTAATTATTCAAACAGAATAAATCTTAATTAATTGCCTATAATTTGTAAATGACAAACATTTTAAAATATTTGCAAGACAAGCAACGTTACGCACGGTCAGAACTTGGATGGGTGCGTATAGCCCCGCCTACCAATACCATTTGCCATCTGTGAACAATTAATGACGCTTTATATATCGGAGATAAATTTCTAGAGTAACATGCCTTAACTCAACACACACCATAACTAAAGTTTCTTGAGGTCGATAGCTAGTTGGATAGAACCCAACAAATACAAATACTACTACTAGAAAATATCAAATACGTTAAAAAATACTCAAACAAAGAATAATTATAAAATAAATAAATAAATATATAAAAATTTAAATTAAAATAAACTAAAAAATAACGATATAATAAAGAAACTAGCAATTACAAATGAAATATTTTTTTAAATTTTTTTTCTGCAGTGTAGTTCAATTACACTGAATGTAAATCAAATTAATGGTTATTGCAATATATAATAAAATAACATTTTTATTGAACACCCTATATCTGATTAGAGACTGACATTTTACCTACGTATGTTTTGCCAAATCTTCTGAAAAAAATAAAATAGTAGTTGTGTTTATATTTAATATAAAAAATTAAATAAAATATTTGGGTAAGTATATATTTAATAGAGCATCTATCATGAAAGCAATGTTTCGTGCAATTTATTCATTCTCCAGAAATCTGAATGATCTTTTTTATATATAGTATGTCCACGCGATATTTCAATAACAACTTAATCGATTTTTATAGCATTTGGTATATGCTAGTGATATCTCCAATCGTTTTCTTTTTAATTATTTACAATAATTTAATTTATACAATATGTAATGACTTATATTTTGCAATCTACTTATAGGTAATGTAATTCTATACATCACTAACAATTTCAAAATTACAACACTTTGAGGCGCAAGTTACACAAAAAGCAAACAATCGGTATTTAAACAAGTTTTGTGAATAATAAATTTAATCTTGCCATAATTGCCATCATCGGTCTTGTCGTCTTTGTGCTCCTAAGTGCTTTATTAAATTAAACTACCCCCTCTTTAACATAACCTAAGCCTAACGTTTCTCCCCTTAACGGTTTCTGTAATGCCGAATTTATCCAAACGATTTAGCATTAAAAATAAATTTAGTATTAAATATAATTTTAGATATTGACGCCATGAATTTATGCAACGCATTTAAATATAAATTTAAGGTTTTACGCATGCGCGTGTGAACGGACGCCTGTCTTGAGTTTGACGTTAATAGCTGTTTCGGCTGCTTGCTCACATAACTTTGTTATGAATTTATCTTCATTTTGAACAATTCATTTAGCCACAGAAGTTCAATATTACGAACTTTCAAGGCCAAATCTTAAAGCCACGGCCATTGCTAAATTTCCATAAATGAGTATATGACAACTCTAGTATTACTCGCTAATGCTAAATCTAAAATTTATTACTAATATTGAATCGGTTATATAAGTTCGCTTTAACTCTTGAAGGCTGAAGGCTACTGTTATTTCATCCTTGGCAGTCATTTTACCAAAAGACATTTTGACTATCTCATTTTGCTTTTTGTAAGTTTATTTGACCCGACTTGCACTTATGAATTCATTTATCTGTAACAATTTTATTTTATTCTTTAAAAACTTTATGGATTTATCCTTCAGTTAATTTTTATGCTGTTGATCGATCTTCTTCCAATTAGCCCTCGTCTAATCTCTCTTTGCTCTTTACACATACACACTTTGAGTGTGCTTAAGGTTTTTGGAGAAGGATATATGAATTGTTTATTTTATTGTATACATCAAAACGTTTGGATTATGTTTACACCCTTATAATGTGTTAATAAAAACCGTCCCTAGGTATAACTCAATTATTTTGAATTGATAAAAACATATTTTCTTACTAACTTGTGAAATTTTATAATGCCTTGTTTACATACAAATATTTTCTTATGAATTAATTAAAAAGTAATTTTTATCGAAAAAAATACATCATAAAACCCTACTTAATTTGAAAAATAACATTTTCAATTTAACTTTTTTCAGTAGTTTTCGTAACATGTTTTTATTTTTATAAATATTTTTTGTGAATTATAATAAAATCAATAATTCAATTTTACATTGATATAATATTTGTGTTTATGTTTCTTACTAACATTTGTATCTGAGTTCAATTATTGCTTAATGTGTGATTTATATTTAACATCAATGTGTTTTTCTGTTGTATACTTTGCGCATTTGTTTATTGGGTTAAAAAATACATTATTATTTTATTATTTATTATGTTCGTCATTTGATTTGTTCTGAAAATATATACACTATAATATTATGACAATATTGATAAATATAAAAAATTGCGTGGCTAAAAGTCATCAGTCAGGACGGGTAGTTAGTTAACTTAGCAGTGCCCCCCTGGGACTACCATCCCATTTCAATACAAATGAGTATGCTGAAATTATAACCATCGATATTGGGATGCAAATTAGTCGTACGGCACAACAAATTTATACTTGGCAGTTTTTTCCTGATGTTATTGCAAAAACGTGTAGGCTAACTATATTAGTGAGCCATCATTTATGGTTGTTAAAAATAAACTTGTTAAAATATACGCCCAATATGCACACGTTTTAATACTGTACTATAAACTTTTTTTCCAAAACCATCATTCAAATTATAAACTGAAAGTACTAAATCAAATTAATTATTATGACGAAAAGAAAAATAAAATTAACTGCGATAACTTTGCGTGAAATACAATAACGGTGTAAACATTTCCAAACTAAGATGTTTCTATTAATAAGTCATTTCCAAGTTAACATTAATTAATATAATACATCAAAGATGATATTATTTAATTACTTAATTAATTTAGAAAAACTTAAATTTGCTGATGTGAAAATTCATCGTTTTGATGGATTAAAATTTAATTGTCGGTCGTAAATTTATAATCATATGAAACTGTTATTTTTTGTGAGAAAAGAATGTACTTTACAAATTACAATTGAGCCTTATGCGTACATACATGTGGATTCCATATAGACTCGTATATAATACAGTGCGTGCAGTAAAAATGTTTCGACCAAATACGTGTTAAAGGAAAATGTTATAAGACTCTTTTTGTAGCACGCTATAAAATAAATATCTATACTTGGCATTCGATAGATTCAATAAAAATATCTTGCTCCGCAGCAATTGCTTTACGATATTTATTATAATATAAACCGCTTTTATAAAACACGCACAAACTTTGTAAGTAACTTAATTACATGCAAACTATTCGCTTTGCTTATTTTTAATAACTCCGTTGGCGTCATAATTAATAATAAGAATAAGCTGTTAATTACACATATGCATTTTTACAATTACTGTTATAAATAACTGTGTGGTTGGTCGCATTTTTTGTTAGTTACTTTTTTATGTAGAAAACTCCACATCCATAATTACAAACAGAAACACTGTTTGTGAAAAATAAAACAATAAGTAATTGGATTGGGTATTTAAACTTACTTTGACGGTTTCAAAAAAGAAATTTATTATCATAAGAATATAAAATAAAATTGAGAATTTATAAATGTATATCTATATAATTAATAGTTTATAAAATTTAATAAACATGAAAAAGTAACAATTAAATTTATTACGAAGGTGCGACATGTTTTAACAACAGTTTACAATAAACTCTCTGTGTAATTTAAGATAAAACGTAATTGCTTCTAATGCTGAATTTATCCAAGCGATTTAATATTAAAAATAAATTTAGTATCAAATTTAACTTTAGATACAGACGTGATAAATTTATGCAAGGAATTTTAATATAAATTTAAGGATTAACGTATGCGCGTGTGAACGAACGCTTGTGTGAATTTAGCCGCGTTCGTTTATCATGCACCCAACACATTTTTTACACCAAATGCATTTTAGCCGTTTGCCAATCGCCAATATTTATTTTAACACCAATTAGACCAAAACACGTTTATTTATTATAGTATAATGTACACATAGACCGACGCCACATGACCATAACACCGCTCCTCACCAAATCGGTCCGAACGTAGCTTTTGACGTTAATAGTTGCTCGACCTGCTTGCCCACATAATGCGTATTAGTGCAGCATTTAAGGATTACGATTAGGATTTCAATGCCAAATTTTAATGATACGGCCAATGCTAAATTTCCATAAATTATATATGACAACTCTAGTATTTAACTCGCTAATGTTAAATCTAAATTTATTACTAATGCTAAATCAGTTCCATAAATTCGCCTAATAAATATATAAATTTATTTACAAAAATCCTAAAAAGCAATTAAACTGCCACAAAGTATTGGCAAAATTACTAAAATGTTACAAAATTTTACTAACAAGTTGTCGGTAAAATTTTTCAAACAGTAAAATGTCATTAAATGTTTGAAATGATTTTTTTTTATACATATTTCAATGAATATTACAAAATGCTTATTAATATGATTATTACAAAATGCTTTACCAAACAAGTTCACATCGTATTTTGTGAAAATTTATGAGTAAATAAAATACACATGATTTCCAAATATGTATTAATTCTTGAATTTCAAATAATTTATTATTTATAAAAACCTTTTAAAAATATATTGTTGTTTTTTGTTTTTATATTAATTAAATAAATTAATAGCAATGCTCTTGTAAATATAAGCAGATTATCAAAATAATAATAAATTCAAAGTCAACATTTCAGTTTATATTTTAATAAAAATATATCAATTATTTTAAGTCAACATTCTATAACAACACAATGTAATACAATTCACTTTATAAATAATTGGTTTAAGAACGAAGTATGCGGAAGATGTGTTCTGCACGGGAAGAATTAACATCGACTGCCAATGCGACCGCAGCTACAAACCATAAATCAATCGCAAAATTAAAGTTAGAAATAATTAATTTTCAGATGCCAGAAGTTGTTTTTTATAATTTTTACTAAATACATACTTATATAATTAAATTATTACTTAAAATGCTTAAATTAAAATACTATTTACTAAAACATTTTCAAATTCATATAGTAAGTAGCAAGTGAAATTATTTTCTTCTGGGATCATGTAAATGCAAGTCGTTCTTATTTGAATATTAAACTTGAAATAAACTGTATTAATTCGTATGTACAAGAAGTTATGTCTACGTGAAACAACTGATGAATATCATTTATGTTAATGTAATGGAATCAAAAGTATTTGTTTATGTGAATGGGAAGTGAACTTGATGTAATTTTGTCAACAAACGACTATTATTTATTTTCTCAAAAACTCCATACATAATGTTGAATAGAAAAAACGTAATTAAACTTTTTCTCACAGTGCATATTTACCTAAAAATAAAATATTATATTAATATGCATTGCTGTTTAACATATTAGGGATTAATTAGGAAAATAATTCAATTGCAGGAAATGCCATTAGAAAATGATAAATATTTCTCATTACATATTCTAATAGATATTATACAGATACAATGAGATATTATTAACATTCTTTCGTTTTTCTATAGCTTGACAAGAGACACTATTAGATATAATACTTACGGAATTTTACAACTCCACCAGTTAATTTGAACCTTTTCTTTTCTTATAAACATTTTTAATTTTAATTTAAAATGATTATGAACAAGTTAAAAGTTTATTATATATTTCATTATAATTTACAATGTTTCATTAGCAGTAAAAGAAAAGACAAAGTAACTTTCTAAATATGGAAGTAATTGCACTTTTAAATGCAATATTGGAATTTTAGAATAACTGTGTTTTATGGATTTCACCATTAAATATTATTGCCAGACTTTATAATAAATAGTATTATCTATTAAGAAAATGTGAAATTTAATTTTAATTGTAACTAATAACGGTTAATTAGAAACGTGATTGCGCGTTACAAATTTCAATTACATTTCATGGTTACAGTGTTCATTTTCTAATCTTCTTATATTATTAATGGTTTATTATTGTTGCACCCTCTAACTATTTCCAAACATTTTCTCGAAAAGTTGATCAGCACATATAATATATAATAACTAAAGTATATATGTACCCCATAAATAGGCGCATCATTAAAAATAATAAATGGTTGCTGATGGGTCCTATTGATATTCAACCTCTGGATCCATAACTTGCAACCAGGTTAATATAATGATTGCAAGCTCTCTGATTTTCCTATTAATAATTAATTGCTGTTAATTATAGTTTATGCATTTTGCGGATATAAAAAGCATACTTTCAATATAAAATTTTATAATTTAATGTAATTAGAAATAATATAATATATTTCTCAATATAGTTAATGGAACAAATCATTTAATTTAATTGGGCGTAATTTTTCATTGAAAACCTTAACAATAAATGAAATTTTAATTTTATCTAACTTTATTGATAAACCATTCTATTGTCAGATTTATGTGCAAGTTTAATAGGTCATTGATAAGTTTGTATTTAATCAACGCATATAGGTCGTTAAAATCTTTGAACAAAGTGATTCACTTGTGATTCTTTAAATATGCCCAAAAATATCAAACACGTCAAATAAGCTGTAAGAAGAAGTCAGAGACATTTGGCAGCAATACAAAATAATTGCATTGCAAATTTCTGAAAAAACCCTTATTTTAAAATTTTTTATTGAAAAATATTGTTGCAAAATATGTTTCTTAGGCCCGCTGTTACAAACGTCCGATAAAGCGCGTATAACGTTATTCTAAGGATAAATCACAAAATTTGATTTTACAATAGATGGATATACGCAATTTAATAAAAAAGCTTGGATAACTTATACCTTCATGTACAAGTCAGATAACTCGTAAGAAACTATACTCGCGTCTTATTGGTTCGTTCGAAACGTCAGAACATAATTGTCAGAAATGAATATAAACTTTAATTATAGCTTATCTCTAAAGATTACAAATACCTTAAAGGAAGCGTTACACATTGGATCCAAGCTTCCAGCATCAATATTGTGCAAGGTAATCAAAGAAAATATTAACAAAAACTGTGCACACATTCATAAACACTAATATGTTAGTAAATTCCACAACAAATTGGCAGATAAAATTAACTACTTTGTGAAATTTTCCGAAAACTACTACCATCCTAATATTTTTTGTTTAAACAAGGAATAGTTATTTGTCGTTTGTTAAACCAAACAAGGCTATAAGTCCTCGTATACATTTATACATAATTCTACAATTTATCCGACATTTGTAAAAGTGGGCCTTAGTCATTTGATTTCGAGGTTTAGAGGCATAACAGTGATGATCCATTTTTGGATCAATCAAAAAACTTCCTCCTCAAACAATACAAGACTTTAAAATAGTTTTTCAGAAGAAATAAAGAGAAACAAAAATGTTGAAAAGGTGATGCAAAACTTTTAACAAAGGTTGCAGTACTGCAACCAGGCTCAGAAAAACTAGTTAAATTCAATATTTTTTTGAAATGATCAGTGACAGATAATAATGGTTTTGTTTTCAGAGAGTGTCAGCTAACATTAATTATAAAAACAAATAAAATCAATTGAGTAAGTTAGTTTAACTTTTAGTAAAATTTCAGTTATGGAACAAAATCACGACTTTTTTGTTTTTTTATAGTAATACTGATTTGAATGGTGAATACTTCAAAATTGCAATTATCAGATCATGTTTTGTTACCAAGTAATACAAATTACTTTTGTAATTTTGGAAAAAATTACACAAAATATTATTTATAATAATTTAGTAATTGTTACTATATTATTGTACATCTTTCTGACTCAACCCTTGGGTACTTATCCAACCAGATTCTGAAAATACTCTACATTTTTATCTTCACCGTTTATAGGAACATATGCCAAAACTGAAATACCAATTTTTGCGAAACACAAAATTCTGGAATACATACATTCTAAGAAGAATTATGCTTACACCTTTACTATATCGTCATTCATAGTAATGTGATCATTACATTTTCTGTCTTAAAGGAGCGGGAAAAGGGGGAGGGGGATTAAAACAAACTAGTAAAACAAAATTTAATTATATTGTGGCACATTACATTTATTTATGTTTTACCATTACATTAATGTAGAATACTAACTTCGATATGTGATTCGATATTAGATTATTAATAAACTCATAATACATTCCATTACTTCAACTGTGCTTCTATCAAATTGGCTATCAACTTCGTAGTTTTTAGTTGCGTGTGTGCTAAGTTGACTTTTTATTTTCGAAATTTACGTCCGATAACTAAACCGTTATTAATTATTTCCTAAATTTATATGGTAGCTGTTAAGTTAAATCTTGTCGTTTTCCAAAAACCGGTTTGAAAATCCGTTTTTATTTCATTGAAAAATTAAGTAGAGAAAACTGAAAGTTAAATTTGGAATACCTAGTACCTATAAATTTAATTTAGGTGATATCTGAATGTCAATGTTTTTGGCCGCACTTGGATTCAGTAAGTTGACGTTTGTAATTACTTTAACTGAAAGTGACAGAAAAATATTCGACATCACAAAATTCTCACAGTCCATAGATACATAACACATAAATCTATTAATATATTATAAATATATTTATTTTTTCATTCAACTTCAACTATCATTTTATTCAATTTTTCAGTAGAGCAGATTTAACGTTGGTGGACACGTAACTTGAACACAATGTTTAATTTTCTTTACTAACTTTTATTGTGACGTCATTAATGTATTTACAGTTGTATACCCCTGGAAAGAAACTAAATTTAATAATGTAACATTTATAAAAGTGCACGACGTAATGCACTTTACCTCCGAGATTCTGATATAACGCACTTTAAGCTAACATCAAGAATAAAAGCAACAGGACTGATAGATTTTCTCGAGCTATCAGATTCAGGTCCCGTGGGTTGCAATTCACACTTTGGGAAACAGTGACTAAAACAAAAGCGAACAACTACCTTGTTACCAATCATAACATGTACTTAAATTAATTAATTCATTACATATTTATAATAAAAAAGTATGTAGTATTAAATTCGGTTGTAGTTGTGTTATAAATTTAGTGATAATTTATTTAATATGATTGTTCAATTATACACAACTGTTAACAAAATAATAATATAAAAATTGTATACTAAATAGTGTATAATTGTGGAATTCATAAATTATCGGTGATCATAAGTCAGACAGGTAAGACAGCAAAGGAGACTGTAATCTTTATTTGGTTAAAACTACTTTCATCTCTGCGCCAGCAGTCTTTCCGTATGGGGAAGTACTTCTATGTTGAGTTGCATATAGTGCATTCAGTATAGCTAAGCCTAATAAACATACGCCTCTAATTACGTCCGATGGTACAATTGACCACTACATCATGAAGGCGCGAAGAATTTCTTATTGTTTAATTTCACAAACTATTTTAGGGGTACTATTGAATTACACTTTATGATACTTCCTGGGAGTTTCTCAACACCTTTACATTTTCTCAATCCAATGTACCTTATTCTTTGAAAAGTAAAAAATGTCACAGGCACTCTTGGGAAAACATTGTAATTAAATGCATTTCCTGTAAGTGTGAATTACATGCAATTTCTTTATCCATCCAAAGATCTATCCAACACTTTTAAATAATACTTAACATGGCGTATTCATAAAATAATGATAAATAAGTACGGTTAACTAGTCATTTTCGTGGAATTCACCTGCAACTATTCGTTATCGTTTAAATTTTATTATGCAATAAATATAAATATCATTTCAAACAATCTATTATTAATTTTATGAACCATTTGGAATCAAAACTTTAAAGCGATGATTTTTAAGTTATGCCGTGTTTTAATTTATTATACAGCTGCGTAATGGATCCATTTATATTTCAAAAAATAAAAAGTAGGTGGTACTTATTATACTTTACACGATTGCAAAGGGTACACAATTAAAAATGGGCAATTTGTATCATAACTAATTATAGGTTGCCTTAATTAGACATAGAAAATTAGCAGGTGTAATAAACAGTAGGTTGATTTTTAAAAACCGGTGGTGAACCATATATCTACAAGTCACAGGTAATAAAAAACCAAAGGTATTTTAAACAGACAAAAAATGATGCTTCAACCTACTAAATATTTATAATAAATCTTTGTTTATTTTACGTATTTTATCATTTTAATCCGCATCATTATTTCAAACAAATTATGCTCAAATAATTGCAACGTTAATATAATATACCTGGCTCGGGATGAAAACGCTTCACCCTTCGGAACGTGCATTGTTCATTCTTTTTCATGTATAATTTTGATTCTCCGTGACTGCGCAGATCTCAGACAATTTCAAGGGCTGTCAAAATATGCATTGTGTGCATGAAATTGTGCATGAAATATAATTATAGAAAATGAAAAGTCGTTATTTTAGACAGGGAGTTTTGAAGAAGTCAAAAAGTGTCGAATTTAATCATTCTACGTTTAAGCACGATCCACGGACCTCCACGAAAATATGTTTATAGTATTGGATTTTTAAGTATAAAGTATATTATTAACTTCTTATTTTTATGGTAGATACAGATTCATACATTTTTTAATTAATATAAATACTTAGAATAATTTTCTGTCAATCGTTGCATAATATATGTGCATGTAAATTTTTAGATTTAGTTCTTATAACAATGGTATATGTGTATATATGTATATATGTATATATGTATATATGTATATATGTATATGTGTATGTGTATGTATATATATATATATTCTCTGGACAAGAAGTGTAAAACTAATATGTTGTTAACATTACAAATAAATTCTTATTTATTCTTATTTATTTATAATAAATTTAAATCAAAATAATATATTTACATGAGTCTTCATGTGTCTAACAAATACATGTTTAATCATGTCATGATATCATCATGGCGGTCTTAAATGATTAACATTTCAATAAAAGTATTATTGATATAATTGATTAATTAAAACCTTTTTTAATATGAAAGCACTTGCCAAATTAATTTACACATTTGCATTTTTAGTAAGCACACGTAACATACTTTTAACATCGGGGTAATAATCCACGAAATTAAACGTAGCGAAAGTTGATTTTTAATGAGCAATCATAATTAGTATATAAAAGTCATAAATATTTGGAAGTCTTCTTTTCTGTAAAAAAAAATAACTTTTATTTCTTGCAATCGGCAGTTTTCCAAAAATAAGTATGTATTAAAGTTTGATAAATATGTATTAAATATAAACATTATAGAAGAAATTATACAAATCGCTAAAATATACACGTGCTTATTATGTAGTAAGTATTTAAAATAAAACTAGCTAAGTCTACTAGTCACACATAGATAATGAAATGCCATGCTGTATCTATGGAGGTACCAGGCTAAGAGCCATTCATTTCATAAGCATCGGAGCGTGGTTCTAGTGTGGTTGTGGTGAGCACTGCACGATACCGATCTTCGTTCCTTCATTTAATTGTACAGTTTTATCGCATGTATAATGAACGATTTGGTTGATAGAGTGACGGACGGTGGAATAACAAGTTGATGTATCCAAGAAAACGTGTATTTTACTTGTCTAATTAGAGATCAGGAAATGGGTGCATTCTTCAACGATTCCTATTTCACTTCCATGTGGAATTTATGGGAATTTGTATTAGACATCTTAAAATATTATTATGTTTAAATATTATTTCACTGTGTACAATAATAAATATTGATCCATAAATTGAGAGTTTGATATTGAATTAAAATTTCATAATACGTTTAAGTTGCGGTAACATTACATGATTTTGGTTTCAGAGAAACAAAACAAAAATCATAATTTATGAGTAAGCAGGAATGGAAAAGTTTGCCTTAGCCGATTCGACGCCAGACAACGCACGTGATCGATTCGTCGTTGAGAATTTGTCGACCCCAACTAAACGGAAATATATAAGAATCCACTTTAGGGTACATTACGCTAGTATAATATCAATAATAGCAATTTCGTATTATTTTCATTGGTCGTGTCAACATTCGGTAAAAGAAAAACGCTTTATTAAGACTTGTTTGAAGTTACTACAATTTACGTTAATAATTACATTTCTAAATGGCACACAAAATGAGCTATAACAAGAAATCACGGAAAATCTTACATAATACA
>JARJEC010007731.1:0-16349 GCA_030264575.1 Tachinus sp. AB-2021 | reverse complement strand
ATTTTTATCATGATCGATCATGATAGAAATATAAAATAATTTCTTTCTTCAGAATTATTTTTGGTATCAAAATATGTAGACAAATATAGGGTGTCCCATTAAAAAAAATTTGTGAATATCTCATAAACAAGAGATTTAATTGTAAATATGTATTATAGAAATCTGTATTGATTTTAAAAATTATCAAATAACTTTTGGATTGTACGTTATAAATTAACAACAAAGCAAAATATGTATACAAAAATCAGAAGTTTATTATTCTGCAAGCATAACAAATAAAATGGATATAATTTTAAGTTTCTAAAAATTCAATATTTTTAAATTTTTTTACAAATGCAACGTTTGAACAAATGATGGTAAATATATCTCCATAATTTTAATTAAACTAACTTACAAAAAAATCCAAATAAGAATCATTTTAGAATTTGAAAAAAATTTTAACTTCTTAGTGTTACTATGTGATACGCATAGTGCAGTCCTGACAGGCAGGTCATTTTTACTGATAGTGTACATATATGTCATAACCATTACATAAGAAAAATTGTATGTTATAACGTACGTCTTTGGAATTACTTCATAATATATATTTGAATCAACATAATATAAGAAAGATAATTAATTTATTATAAGTAAATTAATACAATTCTATTCTAATATGGCTGTAGCGGTGTATTAATGCAACGACTATATTGGATCATAAACATAGACATACTAATTGTTGACCAAAACCATTCAAGTAAGCATATGAATACAAAGCTTATACAGACTATGACGTACCATAGGCATAGATATGCGATATATGCATAAAGTTATCCGCAGAAAATCAAACCGTGTATATATATGGTAACCAGTATACATGAAAAAAAGATTTGTGTATTTATACGTATTAACCACGTAAGAGGTTAATGAATGCGAAATTATGGTTTCAAAAAGGTTGCATAAGATAATTTTTTTTTGATTTGTTAACGAACTGTTAATTCTAAATTTAATTTTAAATATAAATATTTTTTTAACAGTTTTTAATCACACAAATGAGTTAAAATACGTATAAAAATTGCATGTGACAAAGTGTATATTTGGTTGCATACACTGTGGTAAACTTACGGTTTTCAAAATAAGGTTTACGGTCCAAAGCATGAACCATGCTGGCAAAATACATACTGAACCCACACAAATACGAGATACGGCCGTGGGCAACACAAAAGGGTTCATTCGGAACAAAAATGAACGGTCTATGCGTTTTGCAAAGTAGGCAATCCTGGTTGCACCCGTTACACATTTGATAGTTGACATATCGTTGGTGATAGTGCAGATCTGCGTATTAGCAGTTAAGTTAGTAAAGTAAGTTAAAAAAAAAATACGGATAAGAAATAACTTTGTATTTTGGCCATAATTTTAGATTTTGCTGTCTAAAATAGTTGTGCACCTTGTCTTGAGTTCTTTTAAAAATTGTAACCGAAACTAGTTTAGTTTAGACGGCAACATTGTTAAAAATTACCAAAATATATCTACGTAATATACAGTGTGGTCCACCTAAGAAGGATCAGGCGCTTTTTGGCGTTATCCTTGGACTTGGAGATTTGGAGGGTGTAATATAGACCATTAAAGCTTCAAAATTGCTGATTTACAATTATCAGATAGTGTTTTGTTTCTTTGTAAACTTTGATTCTTTAAAGGGTAAATGAATTACTGAAATGCTGCCATAAAACTTGTTGTTTTGTTTAGCAGTTTTCAGTTTTTATTTATTTTTATTAAATAACTAATTAAAAAGTTTTATTAATTTAGAATCTAATGTGTGTCCTTAAGTGTGGATGCGAAAATCATTTAGGTACACAGATGAGTTCTTGTGAACAAAAGCATTGTCTGCATTTGGTTGCCGCTTGTTTGCTACAAGCAGCAACCAAATGCTTGAAATTGGATTTTAAACATTTTACTTATTTTTTTTTATTTGATGGCCAGATTTACATTGTGATACTGATTGCCTGCAGAACTGCCAAGACGCCTAGCAGTTTAAATCATTTTTTTGATTAAAATCATTTGAATTAAAATCAGTTTTTGAATCTATGGCTCAAATCTTTTGATTTAAATCTTTTTCAAATTGACTTGATTATTTACAAGATTTAAATCAAATAAAAATGATTTAAGTCAAATAAAAATGATTTAAGTAAAACAAAATTATTTAATTCGAATGGAAACAATTTAAATATAATAAAAAGGATTTAAATATAAAATGATTTAGGTAAAATAAAAATTATATCAAACAAGTTACACTTTATCACAACTTTTTAGTTGTTTTTTTGTCATTTATAGTAATAGTACCTATGGCACCTACGCCCAAGCCACAAGCACAGACTTATTTGAAGTGCGTTTAGTGAAGGAATAAGTAGATTGAAATCATTAAAGAAACTTTTATTTTATAAAATTAATCTTATTTTATAAATATTTAAAAACGTATACTACAATTGAGATACATTCTAAATACAGGATGGGGATTAATTAACACACCAGGTAACTTTGTAAATGGTGTTAAAAGAAAATCAAAATCTTAATTCCAAAATTCTGAAAAATTCTTTGTTTGGCCTCACGAGTTTCTCAAAGTTTCAGTTTTGTCAATACATATATTGTTTTAATTACGTATTTTATGTACCAATTTACTTTCTTCTTTTAGTATAATTAAAGGTACGAGGTTTATTGAAAACTTAATAATAAGAAATATGGAAAAATATACAAATTAATTTCTAAGAATAAATTAAATTTAAGTTAAAAATACGCTTGGCAACTTCATTATAATGTAAGCAATGTAATGAACACAATAAATTATCAGTTTGACTTATATACTGTGTTGATGATTTAAAATAATATTTGATGTGTATATTAAGTTATAAGTCATTTTATTAGAAATTTTTCTAAGTTGTCAAGCGTGACAAAGGCATTTTGTAATTAAAATTTTTGTTTTCTTTTGGCACTATCTACAAAGTTACCTGGAGTTTGTTTGCCAATTACTCCCCATTTTGTATAGGTCAAAATTGTTTGTTTATAATTTTATCTAGATTAAATAATATGGAAGAGAAAATTTTATTAGCATTTTCTAGGACAATCAGGGTTATGTAATCATTTAATGTGTACTTTTGTGCCCCTTTAGTGAAATTAGTTTGGTGCATAAATAAAGTTGCCTATCATCTAAGCACCGTCATTTCATTAATTGAGAGGTTATATTTATAAAAACAAACATACATAACCTCTTTGAATTGTTTACTCTAAAAACATTAGATGTTCTAGTATTTTTATTAATTTTAATTATATTTGACAGTTATGTTGTTTACAACTGTAATTTTTTTGATAATTATAGACAATATAATAGTTTGGTGTACAATTTAAAAAGGTGACATAAGTAAATTGTAGTGATCCCTGATTATCCCAGACATTTATACACACCTGTATATTGTGGTACATAAATGTTGATGTTCTACACCCACGCAGCTCAATTATCGATATAATAACAAACATTTTATTTATATTGTATATAATTTAAAATTTATTCAACTATTTTTTACAGAATAAAAAAAGATTACTCTTTAAAATTTGGAAAAAGAGTAATAATACTTCAATGCAACCTAATTTACAAGTTGACACAGTATTAGGATTTGCAGCACTTGATCTCACTGTGTTAATGGCAGGCTTACCTACAGTACAAGGATGGTTCAATATCGTAGATTTCTCATGCAAGTCTAATGGACAAATAAAGGTATTAGTTGTAATTTTTGAGGTAAAGTTCAATAAACACTTTCACAGTCTTTTAATTGTTCCAATTTCGAGTTATGGCCAGTTCAATTAATTTTTAGTTATTAAACAATGTTATATTTAAAAAATAAATAGAAAAAAAGATAACTCAAAAGTGTTACGTGTCTGCGTGCAGGCTTCTTATGCATAAACTTGTACAAGCAACGATGTTTACACATCTTTTGCAAGTACAGTGACTCATTTTTTTAAAACGCAAATGTCTTTATATTTTAGATTAATATTACTCCATTGGAAAATATTTTGAAGTTTACTTATAAAAAATCTCCATCAATACCTGATTCAAATTCCACATCGACTGTAAATGAAATAACAGAAGAACCTGGAGAATTATTAAGCAGAGCATTAAAACGAAAATTTAATGAATTGGACGAAATAACTTATAGGCTAAGAACACGATTAAGTCATGTTACTAATGATGAATCAGACACATCAAATGATGATGTTGCTGATGAGTTTGAAAATGACATAAACACGCTTTGCGTTGAAGAAGATTATGATATGCTTGATTTTGTTAGAGAAGCACAGAATCTCAATTTACAAAGAGTTTCAAGCAGTCTTATGAAATGGCAAGGAGAAACTGCACCACTCAATGAAACTTTATTAGTATATACAGATAATAAACCTGTAGGTTTGGAAGATAATGCTTTGTTAGGCAATTTTGCACAATCTTTACAAATAAGTTCAAATAATTCACAGATAAATTTGGCAAGAAACAATGAGATTGTAATTAATTCAAATAGTAATATATATAATGAGACCATAAACAATTTAAATGATGAACCAATTGATAAAACAAATTTGTCAATTGCAACTGCGAACATTTTAGATAAACAATTAACTGAAGGTAAACAAAGAATTGATACACTACTACAAAAGTTAACTTTACTTTCGAAATCAGATCTTCAAGAACCATTAGATTATATTTTAATAAGCAAATGTACTCAATCAGATGTATCAACAAATTCAAATTCAGAGGAACAAATATTAGAGGAATTGGGTGTGGAAACACAATTTGATGCAAATAAATTATTTGATGACACATTACTCGAATTAAAAGATTCTTTCACAGTCGAATCAATTTCATCCTGTAGTATAGGTGGTAAAGAAAGATATGCACCAGATGGCCAAGGAAGTAATATTGACGATATCATTGGTATTAAACACGTTTAGTTTTGTTTACTTATAATCTTCAAATTAGTATTGAAAGTAATTTATTGTGTATATAATATAGTATAATAAAATATTTTTTTGGAAATATTGTTTAATTTTTAAATAGCAATTCAGCGGTCATTTTTAAAAGTTTTTTACACTTTCAGATGTAACCTTGCAATATCTTAATATTGTAATTACGTTTTTTGTAAATAATGTTTGTGCTGATAAACATGTGTATAGTAAATAAAAAATTGTTGAAATGAATTGATTTCTTTATTGAATCATGCTTATTGTTCCATAACAATTATGAGTGAAATATAGCTGAAATTTGCAATTTGTTATTTTATTACCATTTGTTTTGATTACCTCACTTCACAAACATTTGGTTATTATAAAACACCGGATTATATACAAATTACAAACGCTAAAATATGCATGAAAATTGCAAAAATATGGAACTATATACAGCATAAATTATGTCAAAATACATAACTTCACATGTAAAATACTGTAAACGGAGAGAAGACGCCCTCCTGTTTTTCTCTATTATTGGTTTTAGAAAAACAAAAACATTTGTATAAATGTTTAATGCACACAACAAAGATTTTATAAAATGTAGCTATTTTTACTACAAGTGAGTGAAGTGCATCATTTAATCACGAGTCTAACACTTGGGCACATGAGCTGTGAAGCTATGAAGAGTCCCAATTAGGCGAGAGATCAAACCACTTTACTCATGTGTTCTAAAATTTGTTCGGTTTTAGTTATTTCAATAAAACTATAGACAAAACAATACATTTGTTAGTGACAAATGGTATTATTTGTTTTTAATAAATTGTATGTTAATTACTAATTAATAATATAATATAATAATGCATTATTTAGATTTCTCAGACAGCTAATCGAGCATTGAATTTTGTGAATATTCTAGAAGTTTTTACTAACAATACATATAAAATTGAATCACTCAGACCCGTTTGCACCACTGCCAGTTAACATTTTTGGTTAAAGTTTTAACTGAAAGTTATTGCATTGCACCATACTCAAAGTGCGGATTAAATCACCCTAACTGCAGGTTACATTTAAACTGCAGTATTCCGGAGTTTAGTGTGTCCGTTAACCTTAAATAACACAATTCTAACATTTCAACAGCAAAATAATATTGTTTTTGCAGAACATGAGGATGCAGGTTTCTGTATTTTAATAACATTAATAAATTCTATAAAACTAAAGAAGAAAATATAAAATATCTTATATATTTAATATTAAATTATTTGATTTTACCGCCAACATTTTCAAGTAACTTAGTTTTTAACTGGCATATGTACAAATAATTTGAATTTACCGCCAAAATTTTCTGGTAATTTTTAGTTTATACCAACACTTCAGACGTGTGAAATCATACGAGTATAATAGTTGGGCGCACGAGTGCCCCAATTAGACGAGTGATCATACTCACGTGCATTAAACCTGATTTTTTCCATTTTCGCAATTAGAGAATTGATAAATTGAATAACTTTTATTTTAGAAAGGCAATCAATTTAGTAAACATATTAATATGGATACTTTTTATGGCAATAGTCGCTTTAAGCATGGAATAGTGTGGCCAAATGTCAAATATTTGTATTTCTTGCCTTTTTCTGCAAAATGTTTTCTAATATCTTCTTCACTTTATTACACAAAATTATAACAACAAAATTGGATATAACCAAAATGACATAAGTCGATTATCAAATTGTGTTTTCAATGAAGCGTATTGTGTTGTTTACGACCGTAACTCGTATTTCTAAAGCCTTCAATATGTATTATCCGTGTTTCGGACCGTAAACCGTATTTTTTCTGCGAAAATACGGTGAAGATCACATAATTGGCAGCGGTGTATGCAACCCTATATACACTTGTGATTTGAATTCATATTTTAACACGCATTTGCGTGACTAAAACATTCAACAAAAGTGATAAATAGCTATTTTTAGTACAAGTGAGTAGAATACATCATTTAATTACGAGATTTTATTTTATATATAGATATACTTTTTTAAAAATTAAAATGGGTCACAAAAATTATACACCACAGAAATTATAAGAAAACAGAATCAATATTTTTATTTTATTCAGATATAATCGTATTTTTTATGAGCGCGTATTGAACAATTCTTCCTTTACATTTCTTATTTCATGTTATTAACCATCTATGACTATCCGCGCATTTTAATTTTTGGTTATTTAAAAACTCCGAAACTTCAGTGAGCCATTCGAAGTATTCTTCGAGTTAGTTATAAAAAAACATTATTTGAGAACTAGAAGGCATACTCTTGTATTAGTGTATTATTGTGCATTCGAAGAACATTTGCGAATTCTCAGTTAGCAGACAGTCATGATAGGGCAGCAGTCACGTAATGTTCTTGGTGGTTCCCGAACCACTTTGCAGAAATTCCAGTATAGGGTAATATATCTTTAATTTTTAAACGTCTTAAACTATAGTTTGCGAGGCGTGTATTTGACTTAATGCTTAGGTGGTTTTTAGGAAATGAAAAAAGAGCATTAGTTTCTAAAAGAATTATTTCTGTGGTATTTATTCTTAAATATAGTTTACAAAATCTTTGCAACAGCTTAAAATAGGTTATAGAAATTATGTTTTTTCTTCTTTTTCTCTATTGTATCTTTCCAATTCTCTTAAAAATTGGGCTTTAGGTTTCATAACATTTGGCCTGTCACCTCTACATTTTGGACAATACCATTTACCTTTAGGTTTAGTGGTTAGACTAACACATGAAAAATGAAACCATTCAATGGGGCATAAATCATTGTCACACATGATCATTTCACCAAACGATATTTGATCACAAACACAATAAGTTGGTTCATCTGGGTCAATTGTTGGATCTTCTTCCCGTGGTGGTGTTTCTTCTCTAGCAGTTTGATTATTCTGTCTTGATTTACGTTTTTTCTTCTTATTTGTGTCTAAAAATGCAGTAAGTAATTGATTATAAAGCTAGATAGATAACAAAACGTAGGGAAAATATATTTTGAACACATGTAAATATTTGTGGCAATAATTACATAATCTCAATTTTCTGATTATTAAATGTAATTGTTATACACATATCTGTAAAGTTACCAAGAATACTTCTATTGATAACTCTATATTAATTGCATTGAAAATTATCAAAAAATTGCACCAAAATAAGACAATTTGAACAAATAAATTGCAATAAAACTTGATTTCTTGTAGGCAATCAGAAAAAGCAAAGTAACCCCTCATATAAGTAGACGATGTTTAGGTTTTTGGCAAAATCAACCTATTATTGAAGATGATAAATTCATTGCTCAAATATTCTGTTTGTCACGATTTGAAATATTCTGAAATAGTCAGTAGTTATATCCCAAGTGCATGCCAAATATGCAAATATTTTTACGAGTGCACAAGTAAAAATGTTCAAGATGACATGCAAGGGTGATATATCGAAGACTATTTCTGGAGGAAAATTTTAGAAGTAATAAGAAACACAAAATAATTACTTTTGGATCAAAATAAATCGAGATTGTAATTTTAACATCTCAAACGTAAAACAGATAATAAATTCAAAAGCGTGCAAATTTAGAAATTTCTTCATCTATTTGGCCTGGGCTTGACCAAAACAAAAAATAGACATTTTTTAAATGTCAAAAAGCATTCATTCTATGTACATGTGCAAAAACTCAGATATTTTCATAGTGGTAATAAGATAGGTTAAAATTTGGTGAGGAAATAGTCAGATTTAACTTTAATATACTCAAGCCATTGTTCCATTAAAATAAAGTAATAAACAGTTGAATAGAAATATCTAACAATCATTCTGTCTCAGTTAAGTTGATATTCTACGAAAACGACAGCATAATAAAAATCAAACAATACGTACTATTAGTCTTTTTGTTATTTGTAGAACTTGTTGCTGCAGATACTTGACTTCTTAATACATGCTCTGCAATCACATTATCATTCTGGTTTGCATCCAACCCAGAGAAAGTTTCATGTCTTGAACGTCTAGCACGTTTAGTAGGACGTTCTGTTATAGCTATAGGTGTGGTAATATTATTATTTGTAAGTGGTTGTTGTTCCTTTACCTCAACAGGAGCAGGTTCTTCTTTTCCAAAATCTGTATTTGAAAAATGCATTAAAGAAAATTAAAATATTATACGAACAGTGTCCTCGGATAGTATAGGTGTAAATTATCACTCATTTTCTAATTAAAAAAAAAAAAAAAATGAAGGGTCGTTCACATACAGATTAGTGTAGTTGCAGTGCAGCGGTGTATTGCAGTTGCATTGTAATAAAATTTGATCGTTCACTTAAGAATTAGTGTAGTTACATTGCATTATGGTAAAAACACACCCACTGAACTTGTCGTAGCATAACCGCTAAAGATCACGTCAAATTTAAATAATTAAATGAACAAATTAATTTGATATCATGTACAGCATTTCTGTGAACAGCGATAAAATTTCTGAAAAATGTATTATTGATTTCAATCAAGTTTATTACCAATTTTTAATTAATGATAGTAATAATAATTTTATTTTCACTTCATATTCTTACACAATAGACACAAAAAATATATAACAAAGTGAAAATCTTAGTTAGAATCAGATGGACTGCTAACCCCCTGATTTTAAATCTTACCTTATGTAAATAAAAATAACAAAAATGTAATACTGAAAAAAAAAATTAAAGTTGCTCTAAAATTAAAGATACACATATTTCTCTTTTATATCAAATTTTTGTTAAAATAAATATAAATATTACTTCTCGATGACAAGAAAATCTTTAAATCGGCTTTTAAACACTGATTCTTCAAGAACTTAAAATACGGTGGCCAAGAATTAAAACTTTTTGCAATCAAATAAGAAAAGAATGAAGTAAAATGGCAGTTTTAGGTTTTGGTGGTGTAATTGTACCATTAAATCTTAAATTAAGATTATGAACATCACTGCAAAAAGATATTTTGCTTTACAAATATTTTGGATATTTATAAGTTACAGTTTTATTAATCAAAATTCTGTCATGCAATTTTCTACGCTGTTGCATATGAAGCCAATTTGCAACTTTTAATTTGTGAGATATTCTTTCATATTTTCGAATGCTCAATATTTTCTGAGGTATTAATTACAGAGAATTTTAAATTGTTATTGACATATAAGGCAACACCACCACCTATAGTACTTCGATCTTTTCTTACTAAGTTATAATTGTTGCAGTGAAGTGTTAAGGTTAGTATTTCGTAGTTTAAAAATCTTAGTAAATCGAATACATCATTTATTTGTGTTATTAATGATCTAATATTTAGATGAGTAACTATATATATATATATATATATATATATATATATATATATATTTTTTTTTATCCTTATAATTAATATTATATATTATAAATAGTAAAAAGAAATGAGGAAGTATGAAGAAAATACTTGTATTGCAAAAATCAAAATTTTTATATATTTGATAAATGAAAATAAAAAGTGTAACAAAAATGAACTAGAGCTCACAACGAGTACTAAAACTATTCCCCCAACAATATTATATTTCCGCCATCAGTTCATTACGTAAAAAAAGAAGCATTTTAAATTCAATAAGATAAGTAGAATGTTGGCATGTGTTTGCGGAGGCTAGTATAAAAGTAAAGGTCGATCTTTTCAACACACTTCGCTGGCCTCGATTTTATATAATATTTATTTACATTTTCGTATTTCGCGGGTTTCGACACTGATCACGTAGGTATTGATTATCGCATTTGAAAAAACGCCATCTTTGGTTTTTATTTTCTCCTAAAAGGAGAAAAGTAATAAATTCGTATCTTTTTTTTTATCGAATTTTAAAATAAAACAAAAACCAAAGTATGAAGATTTTAGAGATCTACAAATTAGTTTATATGAAATTTTGTTATAAATTCATTGTTTTCTTGAAAATTGATAAAATTTTATTTTTTGACAATTTTAATGCATTTTTAATTATTTACTAAAATATCAATCTAAAACCAATTCTATTCAATTTCTAGTGATAAATGACTATGGAATTAAGCAACTACCTTTCTTCATTTGTGATTCTGTTTAAATCGAGACCGTTTATGGCGATTTTTGAAGAAAAATTGATCACCACGTTGCCAAGTTAACCAATCGAAACGAAATTTTGGGTGGCACAGCTTACTTTCAACATATTTCAGAACAATATCTTAAAAACTATTTGAGGTTTGTGTGACACACCATTGCCTCCAATACCTTGTATTCCTCATTCATTCTCTCTTTTAATTCAATATATAATGTCTCCATTCATTTGCCTATAAATTGTGTAGAATTTAATACTCTTTCTAGCACTTTTTTCAGTAGTGCTTCTTCTTCATTGGCTGGCCTGATTGTTATGTTATTGCCACCCATATTATAAATGTTTATTCGATGATTTATTCAATAGAAAAGACATAATGTAGCAGCAAGAGACTAGACGTCTACTACGCACAGGGCATAAAATCCGAATTAATAACAAAATTTCCTTCAACATTTTAAAAGTATATTGACAAAGATGAATTCTATAGATAGCAGAGACGTCAAGTCAATCATATTTGATTAGCCGTTGCATCGATGAGTTGTAGTGTAGTGTAGAAAATTCGGACCTCAGCTTCTGCACTCCAATACAACTGCACTAATCTAAATATAAACGCTTACGTTTCTTTATACATGGCAAACATTCTACAATACCATACAACTGCACTAATCTGTATGTGCATGATACTTAAGTCTGCCTGTTTACTTGATACTTGATAGCATATTAGGTTTGTTTAATATAAAGGCTGTTCTGCAAGCTCTATAACTTTGGCAGATGATAACTAGGTTAATTCTAATTTTTGTCATAAATGAATATTGGTCCATTCATTTTTGTTTATGTATGTAATATGCATGAGAATGAACAAAGTAATATAGCAAACAATACGCGATTCTAAGTTTGAAAAACAATGAAACATTTTCACCTCTTTCCGAAATTACTATAATGTAAATGAACATTTTTCGAACAAATGGACAGATTAAGGAGGTAGAAGAGCATCGCAAACCTCGTTCCCCAGATCTGAATCCTGTTGCTTTTTACTTATGGCCACATTTGAAGCAGATTGTATGTTACTTGAAGGAATTGAGGTTAAATCTGGCCAACCAGATGAGAAATTATTCAAATCTCATTCTTTCTTTAGACTTATCGAACAATTTTTATAGTCCTTAGCTTTGTTATTTTTATTTATTAAATTTCATTATAAATTGTTTATAAAGGTTAATAATCTATGTTTGAATATTAAAGAATAATAATTATTATCATATCAACCGACAGTTTATTTACCAGTCTACTTTTGATTAAAATATGGAAATTTAGTTTTTAAAATGCTTTTTAGAAAAAAGTTTATGAGAGAGCTCGTAGAACACCCTGTATAGGTGTGTGTAACAAATTGTGGTTAGCATAATAAAATATAATAAATGAATAAATTCGTATTGAAGCATATTCTAAGGAGTATTAATAAAGTTGTAAAAATTATTAGTATGTATATAATGTTTAATTTTTGTTTGTTTTACATCATTGCCCCTAACTAAGTCGATGGTTTGTGATAACGGAGTTTTGGTAAGATCAACAGCCTATAAGGTGACTTTTGAACTACCAGTGGATAGAAAGTGGGATTAAAATTGGTCACATTTTTAGGATTTGAATCCATGACCTCTAGCTTGTTAGGCTAGTGCTTTACAACTGAGCTATAATATAGTAGGATTAAAAATAAGTTATTTAAAAATCATTTGCCTGATTTTTACACCATTAGATAGAACATTTTATAAAACCCTTATATTAATGACAAAACAGATTTAAATCAAATATGGACTTAAACGTTTTTTCACCAATGTGTTCAATTATCATTGTTGTTTACCATATCGTCGCTGGTAGTTCAAATCCGTGTATGAATAGTTTGAAAATACTGTGCATTTTAAAGATTTAAAAAAAATGTAGTTTGTGGCCATTTAAAAAAAATTTACTGGCTATACTAGTTTACATACATACTTTAAAAGATTTAATTTTACAAAATAACCTAAATTAATTAAAAGAACTAATGACATAAGGCACGGTAAAATCTATAAAATTGGTCAAAATACTAAGTTCTTCCTATTTTTTTTGTCTTCCCCCTACATAGGAAAAAGTATTGGATTCATACCAAAAATTCTAAATTGAGATCTCAACGGAAATATACGTTTTGGAGATCACTGAGCCTAAAAAAATGGTTTTTAGAAAAATATGTGTGTGTGTGTGCGCGCGTGCGAGTGTGTGTGCGTGGGGGGTGTAGATTTATGTGAGCATGCGTGTACATAATTTTTATGTTAATTAAACTTACCAAGGTTTTTATAGTCTTGTTCTAATAATCTTGTTTTCATTTCTATTTTATCTAATATAGTTTGTAATAAACTCATTTTCTCATCACCCAGTTCTTGTGCTGCAATAAGACACTGTTGCATCCGTAAACAAACTCTAGACTTTTTTGAACTATTTTCAATAAGCTCCATACTTTTCCATAGATCCGTTTGTGTTTGAGCCTCACGTACATGAGCTGTAAAAGAACAAAAGTTATAAAAGGTGATTTAATTATGAAAGAAATTTAAAGATATTAAAATAGTGATGCTACTCAAACGTAAGGTCTACCTACAGTTGATGTTCTAATGTGCGGTCTATGTATTTCCCTGTTATCGATGTAATTTCTGAATAAAAATAATAAAGAAATAATCGACACTTTTCAATGTTTCTTTCAATTATAACTTCTTGAAGATTTCACACATAAAAATTTGTACTTTGAATTTAAACCCTAGTATGCAAAATCTTGCAAAAATAATTTACTAGTTATATAGTTATCATATAGTTATATTTTCGATCCATTCTATATAAACAATTTCTGCTTTTAATGCATTAAGACATATATAATAGATCAATATACTGATAAAAATTTATATATTAAACTTACAATCAATTAAATTTTGTTTTTTTTTAAGTTCACAAAAGTATAGCAACTCTCATATAAAAAATATAAATAAATGTTTAATTCCTTGTACAATTAAAATATTAATAAATCCTTTGTTTTCTTATCACTTTGGCATACCGTTTAGGCATTGAAAGAATAAGTTTGTTGATTAAATTTTGATTTAAATTATTCCACATGCTTTGGAAATTTTGATCCAGGTCTCCTTTATTTGAGTGCCGCATAATCCATATTTGACACTCTAATTCAGTCCATAAGTTTTAAATCAGGGATTTGAGCTGGCCAATGCAAAACTTCAACTTTTTCTTGCTTGAGTTACTCGGAAACAATTTTTGAAGTGTGTTTCAGATCATTATTCTGTTCAAATATCCATTCTAATGATAAATTATTGTCAATAAAAGGAACCATCTTTGTTTTTAAAATATCTATAGATATAAAAGGATCCCTAACTCCATTTATCACATGAAGTGAACCCATACTATACCCAGAAAAGCATCCTCATATCATCACGATCTTCCTGCATATTTTACTATGGCCTGACTACCCGTATTGTAAACTTTCAATTCAATCTATTATCTGCAGGACAAAGCAGATATTGACTGCTATCTAATCCAAATAAATTTAATTTGTTTTAATAAAAAATAAAGATTTTTCTATTTGTTGTGATTTAATGTACAGAACTGTTTACCAAATTGAATGTAGATGTATTATTTTTTTGATAGAATTGGTTTAGCTGTTTGTTGTTCTTGATATCAGCACTATAACATTCTTTTTTGAATTGTCTATAAGAGATATTAATACTGCCTAGTTTATTTAAAACTTTTTCAGCAAAAAATGTCAAATGATTTGTGATTACTCTTTTAATGTGGCGGCTGATTATTAGAATTTGGTAGAATTTTAACCTGATTTTAATTCAAGATATAATGTTTCACACTATTTAAATTATTGATTGTTTGAGAAACAACTGATTTAATTGAATTTAACCGAGTGGCAATTTCAACTTGTATGTCATTATATTTTAAAAATACAATAATCTTATTTTTGATATTAACTGGTGAATATCTTTGCAAAGGTATGACAATTTCATTCATGGGGTTAAACTAAACTAGAAATGTAAATTTTATAAAAAATTGCATTTTTATATTTATAAAAAGTATTTGTATTTTTGTTGCTATACTTTTGTTCATGTTAAAATAAAAATAAATGTTTTAAAAAAAATGTAAACCCAAACTCAATATTATATATAATATAGCAGAATATTTTCATACACAATCATTTGCAGTAATAAAAAAATATATCTAAAAAGGTTATTTTAGTAACAAACAAGCACATCGTTTGTTACTAAAATAACCTTTTTATTCATTGGTTGCTATACTTATGTTCACTATAGTGTATATGTGTTGTTTAGAACAGTATTTTAATATTTTAGATATTTCATTCTTCATAAGATCATGCCAGATTTTTTATATGAATATGGTACTACCAACAGAGACAGCAACAATGATTGAGGAGGATTGATCAATAGGCAACCAAGTATGCACTTGTAATACGTATAAATGAAAATTCACTAAATGGGGCTTCTTTATGGGCGGAACAAATATAAATTAATAGAAAGATATCATTCACAATATTCTGTTAAAACAACATGCCGACCAATGGATTTGCTTTTACATATGGCGTCTTTACAAATCGTTTAATTATTTGTTGTTTGTGATTTACAAATACCTTATGTGGAATATCTGCATCAGGAAAAGCTTCATGAAATTAGTCCATACAGGATTGCAACGAATAGGATCAATTAGTGTTCCACTATGATAATGCTATTAATATAAATGCATCTTAGGCTTGTGAAAATAAATTGAAATTGTTGTTTCATCATACAAAAAAAAAAGTTTAATGAATATAAACTATAAAGACATTGACATTGAACATGTGAAAACATGACAAACGTCTATGAAAAAAATCTAGTTATTTTTAGTGTGCAACACTGAATTTCACACAACAGGAAAAACATAAACATAATCATTGCTATCCCCATACTACTACAGTGAAGAATCTGAAGAATTTGATGTAATCAAGTTTATTCTTTTCAAACTGTGGGCCATAATGTGTTGAACAATACTGATTTTTTTCAGAAGTAGCATTCGGCCCTCCTTAATAATATAATATACAGGGTTAGTCAAAATTACTGGAACGATCAAATATCTCGAGAAATACACATCATTCTGAAAATTATATAATTAAAACTCTACAAATATAATAAGAAAAGTATATATTTCAACTTATCTTATTCACAAACCATATATACATTTCGACATCTATGTGTCATAATCAATTGTGATTTTATTTCTTTATTTACCGAATTAAT
>JARJEC010007693.1:0-17365 GCA_030264575.1 Tachinus sp. AB-2021 | reverse complement strand
TTCCTAGAGATTTTGAAGAGATATTTCATAAACTATTTTTCAAAAAACCCTATAGAAAGAAATCTAGAATAGATAAATCAAGCAATCTAGCTGGCCACATAATGGGCCCTTAATCCAATTTTGCACAAAAAAAATTAAAAAAATGAGTTACTCGACCACTATTCAGAGGAAGAACAATCACGTTGAAACCATAAATTTTACCTCACATCTAGTGGAAGATTGCAGATATAATTTTAGAATTCATTTTGCAAATTGAGTAAATATCTGTTTTGGATTAGTGTTCTATTGTAAAAATAAAGACCAAGAAAGTTATTGTTCAGTATCCCTATCCACACATTAATAAAAAAACGTGCCTGTGCACGAATTTCTTGAAGAATAAAATTTATAAAATATCTAAAGAAATTTGAAAATAAAGTTAGAACAGCTTGTTTGTTAATGCACTTGCACCTGGAATGCTGCAAAATACCAAAGTAAATATAATTAAGAGTGTTTACAATTGATGGGTGGACATTTATTATAATTGTATTATTGGATAGGGTATCAAAAACTATTTAAAAAATATTAATTGAATAAGATTTATGTTATTTCCGCCAAAACCGGAAATGATATTAACATTGCTAAAATAAATTGTAAATACTAAAATAAATATTGTTGTTTCAAAATGAATTATTATATGTTATCTTTAAAAATAAAGAAGTTATGACAAAGCCTGCTCTAAAATGCATACACCAAGTTGAGAGCTAATAAGATACCTTAGGCAGATAAGCCTTATTAACTTTATTAACGACAATTGAACAGAGAATTAAAAAATTACAGGTTGTTCTATTTAAAAAAAATTATGTTAATATCAATTTCCTTAAAGCCGGATGTGGTACTGAAAATAATTTATAAATAATTTGCTTATAGTGAACCAAGCAACATTTATAAAAATAGTTTTTTGATATTTTTAATAGTTTAGCAGATATAAACTGGACAATGAAAAACCAACCACCCTGTATATAGTTTTGGTTTACATTTTTGAATTTTTTGGTATGTGGTACTTGTTTACCATTTGACTATTTCCAAACCAACAACTATGTAGCACTCTGTATTATATTTTGAATTTTTATTTTACAAACGTCATTTTCACCACATAGAACACTTCAAGCACCTTTCGGACAAATAAATATAGCAAACCTTGGCTGCATGTCATCCGACAAAGCCGCTATAATATTTATATTGTGAATGTAGAAATTTAGAAATAAAAAAAGCCATTTTTAAAACAAGCAGAAGGTTTTATAACAAAATATGTTTTGTATGTTAATATTTTTTAATCATTATAACTATATAGAGAACTTAATAGGGAGACTTGCTGTATGTAGTAGAATATAATATGATTTAACTACACATATAAAAAAAATATAATTTTTTTTTCTTTTTCTTTTAGTAGATTTTAAATTCTCTTTAATATCATATGAGCTCATTTGGTTTCATAGGAATCAAACCTCAATTGTGGATAACCAATTCTGAGTAACAAAATTTGCAAAATGAATTTACTACGATTAAAGTAAACTAGTAATCACATACATTCTCTCTCAAGTAACGTAACTGATTTCCATTTGTTTCAACAAGTTGAGAATTTATCGTGCATATCATTATGCTTACCGATAAAAAGCTTATCGTACAAGTTTCTGTCTTCCCCTACAAAAAAAGTCCTGCAGTTTAGGCACATAAATTACTGGTTTAATATTTATTAAAATATCGATTTTTGAACGTTTTACCTACAGTTTCATAAACATTATGTTTATTACTAGGATTGTTATCTAATAATACATTGAGAATTTTATAGATTTTAAATTTACGTGTTTATAAAAACTATCCTTGAAACTTATTTGATAATAAAACAGAAAATCAAAATTTCATTGTTAGATGTATTAAATTAACGCATCGTATCATAATGAATTGGTGCTAAGATTTCAGCATAATATTGCGAAAGAGCCATTTCCATTTAGATTTAACTGATCCTATTTGTACATGTTATAATTATATCACAGCAATAGCGTGTAAGATTAATTTATCGTGTAATTTATGCATCACAATTTTATGTGTGATAAGCTTCCACTTAAAAATTAGCACGATATAAATTTGAACAATATAGGGTTCTTTGGGGGTTTGAAATACTGGATTATGAAGAAATACATTACATGTAATTACCATAATATAATATATCACCACAACCAATTTTCATCATGATTTATTGTACATGATATTATAATTAAATAATTGACTTTATTATCAAATTTAAATTAATAAACATTAAATTATAGTAAAGTCAAAGTGAATGGTTACTAAATTTTATCTTAGTCAGGGGGAGTGGTTATATGCCTTGCTTGCATGAAAAATATAAAAAATACTAGAAATCTATCTAGTGCAGTACAATATACTCTTTTATATCAATATTCGCCTTATTTAATTTTCTAGATAGATATTATACAACAGTGTGCAAACATATTTTAAGATTATAAATTTTTCAAACACTTAAATAAAAAATTTTATTGTTGATGTACTTGGAATAATGTTTCATATGTAGCAAATTTTATATTTTAAATGTATAATTCTTAAAATCATAATCTACGAATAATTCTACGAACTACGTATTACCCTCTTAAAATAATTCATTTATATTTATATTATTGTCAGCTAGTAATAAATATTTTTAATGGTGCTTCAAATGTATTTAGTGTTTAATTAATGTAATAATTTTGTATTGTTGTTTTTATCAGTCTCTTTGTTTTACTTCCTTTTTTTTTAACGGATTATTTTTAATAAAATGACTGATATTGAGTATAAGGTAAGGATAAAATAAAAGCGTCAATGGATATTAAGAGACCTTAATTTAATTAGATATTTCTGATTCATTTAACTCTAACTCAATTAAGTAATTAAAGGAATAAATGATTGAAAATACACTTTGTGCTTCGTAATGACTGAAACTCAAATAAAGTGTGTTCAAAGAATTTTACATTACACTTCATTTAGACGGTATTGATTTTCCGATTATAATTACTGTAATTCTAAATTTGGTAGAGCATAATAATATGCCTTTAAATAATTCTCTGTCTCCAAAATTCAAATTCTGTGCGTATTTAATGAAAAGTGTATTGGTAGCATAAAATATAAATAAAATAGAAATACAATTTTTATTATGTTTTATGATTTTTTATATAAAATTGAGATAATTAAATTTATATACTCGTTTATGCTTAATTTATTTTTATTTTAATTGTCTGACACAGACATAGTTTTTGCGCCAACACGCATATCTAATCTGTCTACACCGTTGACGACAGCTGAAAATTTGAAACCGGTCTGAAATAAAAATAAATAAAGCATTCAAGAGCTATATATTTTTAATTCTTAATACTTTTTAAATATACTTTTTAATAATCAATCAGGTTCATTATATTAAAGTAGTAATCACAAACCATTAAAATGTTATATCAGAGTTTAAAAAAATAGTAATCATGCAACAATAATTTGCTTATAGCTGTAAGAAGACAATGTGTAGACCTGATTTAGACTGTCTTAAAAATATGTGCAGGCATTTCTTCTGTGTATATTTTTCTTGTTGACTTGTGTATGATTTGAATGCCAGTAACCAATAACAGCCGCTAAATTGGTTTATGTGTGAATTTTTTTCTATGCCTATTAAATGACTGCGATATAGTTTAATAGTCAGTTTTGTTCGACTTACTTAGGTGATTACAACAGTTACTGTTACCACTGCATCTTTACAAGTTGTAGTTATTAAGAGAAAGTGTTATGACGTCGTTGATATGTCATCAATGCTTACTACAAGTTACCTAGAAAAGTACCGATACTATCTATGTAGCAATTTTTCTTTGAGTAGATATCGGCAGTCTGCAACGGGTATCACCTATATAACCTACTACAAAACATTGTTTTGTTATTTACAGTCAGATTTGTGTTAATTATTTTAAGCAGATCATGAATAAGTTTCTAATTAATCAATGTTATATTAAAAACGTTATACAAAGTCAATCAGTTGTAAACAAACAAAAATATTGTGTTATTGCAAATTTAATTTTAGGACGCACACACAGTTTCCAATACGACAAATAATAATAAGGTCGTCGCAAGAAACTTTAAAATTTGTGGTAACGTTCTGTCAACATTTGCTGGTCGCTTACGTACCAGTAAGAACACTGGAAAATATCAAACAACTCAGTTAAAACATATAAGCAAATACTTAACAAATAATATTGATGTAAAACATTTAATGGCGCGTTATGACGAAAGTTTCCATTTTAAGTTTGTAATTATGCGATTAAGATCAAGAGCATGAAGTTTGCACAGAAAACACAACGTATATTAGTGACAGTGACAAACAGTAGCATGAATGACAGTGGTTATATGGTGCACCAAAATGCACAGCTTTCAATAAAAAGTTGATTTTGATGTCAAGTGATGACTGGTAGATGTAACCAGTCACCACTTGACCATTCTTTCCATTTTTTCTTTAAACTTTTATAACATTTCTGATAATGGCCAAAAGGTTTATTCTTTGATGTAAGGAAAACTTAACATATATTTTTTACAAATTCAAAACATATTAGACCTATAATATTTGCACAGTTTTAAATATTAATATAATATATGTAAGTAGTTATATAAAACATGTTTTTAATTTTTTTCTTTAATAGCACTTTATCTATAAAAATATGGAAAGCCGTCGCGGGACGACGAGTAGATCAATTTTTCACAAGGAGCTGTGCATTTTGGTACTCAATATTATCACTTATGATATTTTTTGTTACTGTCACTAATATAGTTATTATTTTCTTTGCAAGTTTAATGCTGTTGAAACTTGCGTGAATAATAAGGTGAAGATGGCAAATTTCGTCCATTATATGTTTTACATCAAAATCATCCATCGAAAATAAAAAATAACTTCATAAAATACTTGTTTTGCATTTTTAAATTGCCTGCGTACTGTTTTATGACACAATGTTTAAAATTTGTTCTTGGAACAGCCTAAGAAGCAAACTACGTTTTATTTAACTTTTTTCAAAAAATAAAATAAATTAAAATTAAAATAAATAAATTGTATCGGTATTAAGAAATAAATGTGTATTTTTAGATTTTGATATGTTATACATAATAAAAGAAATTCAATAAATTTTATTTTTTAATAAGCGACCAAAAATAATCACGTTTTTGGAATTAGATTGCTTATTTTTACATTTTTATTTTTTTATCACGTCGATTTAGTTCAGAATTTTGATTTTTTGGTTTTATAAATTAGTTGTTGTTTGGATAGTTCTGGTTCTTGATTATTAATTTAAATGGAGATCAAACAAGTTTTGAATACAAACATAATAAATTAGGAGTATTTAAACAGACTACTCTACTTAATTTTTGCAACGAAAATGAGTTAAGAATGTTCATGCATTTTTAGACAATCTTGTTTTACTTTTGATGCAGAATATGTCTAATAGTTAATATTACATGAAAATAAGATTAATTTGAAAAATATACTAAACATTAATCGCTTTTTCACTCTATCGGTTAGACGTCCTTTATGTTGGTAAATTTGTAAAATAATGTTGACAGCTTTCTAGAACTATTCTTATATTTTTATTTTATATTGACAATTTCATTCTACGTGGAATGTATTGATAATTGTATAATATTATCTTCGGCGACAGAACAGTTATATAAAATATATAAACATAAAAAACATCATATCTAATACATTTTTGTTGTTAACATTTACATAATTGAAAATATTGAATTTGTTTCTATTTTTTTGTAAGAGATACATTGCATACATTTTTTTATTTATGATTATTGTTATAAATATTGCGGTTACACTCCTTAAATACCTGTATGCACAACTCTTGAAAATAAACTGTTCTATCGCTAAGAAAGATATTACACAATTATCGAAACGTTCGACGTAGAATGAAATTGCCAATATAAAATAAAAATACAAAAATAGTCCTAGAAAGCGGTCAAAATTGTTTTACAAAATGAATTGTTTTGTTAATTAAAATTTTACGTTTTCATACAGTGAATGTGTTTCAGCATCAATGACAACAGAAAAACAATAAATAATTGCGTTACACATTTATACAATACTGTAAGTTGTAATAAATACATAGTAATTGAAAACAGTATGCAGATTCTTAATTTACTAATCATCGTTAAACAAATAGACAGATGTAGAATTTAGTTCATATTATCACTATGCACGCTTATATCATTTTTATTATTGGCAATTTATTATAATTGACACGACCTAGTAACCCATTGAAAATTATTTAAAAGCATATCCACGTTACTGAACTGAATATTTATTACATTCCCAAACATTAAGTATAATTTTCCTGTCAGCAAACGCTTTTATCGCTTTAATAAAGTCGCCATTAAAATTTAGATTCTTTAATATGCCGTAAAATTATCTCGAATGGGGATAATGTATTTTAAAAATTATGTCGGAACTAAGATGTCACGCGTCGATTATACCAACATGCATTAATTGTGTTACAAATTTATTGAGATAATTCTCTATTTGAGTAATCTCAAATAAATGTAATTTTGTAATAGTACGCAAAATACACACTCTCATTTTATTTCTAATTTAGTCAATTTTCTATTAATCAAAAATTATAACAAATAATTTGTAAATATCAAAATGTGGGCAGAAAGATTGAGTCTTCTCATTTTCATCATGTTAATAACAAAATCATCCTATATCATCTATTTAATTGAAAACTGTATTTTGTAAATATTGATGATTATGAATAAACATAACGTACTATAAAAAGAAAATAGTTTGCAAAATTAAAAAAAGATCAAATATTTGATAAACTTTTGTAAAATGAAGTGCGCATAATATCATTGATTCATCCAGCACGAATACGACAGCGTATTACTTATCAATAATATCAATATCAATATACCTTAATCCAACCTAAGAAACCCGTTAAACATTTTTTATTTTAAACCTAACACAAATCAACACTGAAATTCTGCATTATTAAAAATGTTTTACATATATCATCACATTCAGCACTTTGCTGATATATTTGACACATTCATCAATAGAAATTAATAATGTTACCAAATAACAACATTTTTTATAATTATTTATATTTTTTATGTTTTATATATCTTCTATTTTGTGCTATTTTAATTTAAATTTGCTATATATTTAAATCTTTAATTATGAGACATACACTTTGATAAATATTGATGAAAATAAATTAATGATTTTTCCCTGTAAGTGAATTTGTGTTGGGAAATAAATTATTATTATTTCTGATTATATATTCTGACTTGATGTCGTGTTTTTATCTATAAACGGGCTACTCAGCGGTATAAGACTAACTACTAGTGTTATGGACGTATGTGTGCTATGTCCAAAAGTACCGATTTTTTTTAATGTGGCAAAAGTCTGATTTGATTCTTAAAATACACTTTTGTTTTCAGAATTTCTATTGTTGTACATGGAAAGTATTATTATTGTTATTATTATTGTTATTATATATGTAAGTTATTTGAGATTTGGATATTAAAAATATAAAATAATTTTAAACTGGAGATGGCTCCATACAGGTCTATGAGCTATAAATTTTTTTCTAAATAACCATTGGTCCAATTCGTTTAAAAGTAGCAAGCATTTAAGAGAATACGTTTTTATATCTTAATCAACTGGTAAATAAAATGCTAATTCAGATGTCAATAACTATTGTTTTCTAAACTAAAGTTTTTTATGGTAAAAGCTCTGTTTAAAGTTTAAATGTAGATTAACATTTTAGAATTAGAATAATTGTAATAAATAAAAATCGCAACTATTAATACTATAAAAAATGATATAACACCGACAAACTTAAGATTCAGTCACTTGAAGGATGATATTTGGATATTTTTTATCCGGTTAGTTGTATTCTGAGTTCTATTAAGTAACTGCTAATGTGTAGGAATTTCTACATGGTTTATATTTATTTATTTAAAGAGTTGTAAGTTCTGCTAACTATCTGCCAACATTTTTCATAGAACTTTATATTAAATATTCTAGAAAATGGTAATTGAAAAATGTCTTGCTGGTTAAGCATGATTAGAGAATATATTATACACGTGAATAGAATGTTGTCATCCAATATTTATTTGTTATCAACTTATAGCGCAAAATTATTTGTTTCTTTTTAATTTAGTACACCATGGTCGCGATTAAAAAATAAATTAAGTGTTCAGCGCATTCTATTGATTGAAGTAGTTTTGCTACTTGACCTTTAAGATTATCAGACCACACAGCACGAAATTATCATTTGTGAGGCAAAAATTAAATTGTACAAAGTAGAAGTAAACAATCGGGATGTATCCCTACCATTAGAAACACTGCAGCCAATTGTAAACAAAATCATGCATCGTACATCTTACATTACATAGAGTATATTACTGTCTTATTGATGCATCACTAAAGTTGCACGGATACTTCCAAAGTATGTACGACTATTGTTGTTTGATTTAATACACGCAGAAAGTGTAGCCAAATTGTTTATAAACACGAGAAAAAAATTTCGAGAAACTGCTTAAAACTACGCATAAGTTGACGTGTCCAGGTTTGCTAGACACATATAAAATAATTAAGCTCGTCTTCTACAGTACACATAACTAGCAGTCTAATTTGAATCCGGAATAATAATTGATAATAATAGCAGCAACATAAAACTTGGTAGATGGCGTTTGGGTTTTAGATTTGACATATAAAAAGAGAAAGAAAGAGAAAGAGAAGTTTTTTTGCGTCGAATAAATACTTGTCAACGCTATTTATTAAAGCCACGTAAGTATGTGTTTGCACGGTGTTATTATATTGCGAGTGTGTTAAATTTATTTAACACCTTTACAACATTTTACCGGTTTGCAACCAGTAAACAACATGAACATATAAACAAAATAGGTAATAAAAAATGCAACGGTAATACTGTAAAATACTATAATGAGCTTCTAAAAGTACCCTTGATTAATGTAAATATATTAAAATTAGGTATAGCAAAAATTGATAATTCTAAAATTTATGTGTACATCAATAAATTATTTATATTTTTATTATATATAAATATTTATTTATTATTTGTTCATGCGTTAATCACTTTAATTACTCAATTTCATATCCTTTCAGTGTAGTTATAAGCAATTACAGTAGCAAAATCTTACCATTTAGTATTGCTAAACAAAACCGCCCTAATTACGACCCCTCTTAATTGTATTGTTAAAATGTGATAATAGTTTGCAATTAACCCGCGCCCTTTACGGCTCCGCTATCCCTTGACCATCACCATAGCAATGACTTATTACGAGGCCCAAAACTATTTGGAATATATGGTTATAAGGAAGATTAGGACTTTTCATTTTCTTCAACATCCTGTTTCAAAATAGCAAATATTCACGCGAAATTGCGGTCCTATATATAATATTGCTATATTACGCGCAGGGATGACCGCGCACGCAGCTGAAAATTTGAAGTTTCAGGAACCCGAACGGCGCCTGCAGTTTCAGTGGCGCGGGAAACCTCGTGGAAAACAATTCGCGTATTCCTATTCCATACCAGTGACTATGAAAACTCGTAAAATACGCGTAAATAAATTAAATAATGTATTTACTGGTAAAATTACAAAATGTGAGTGAATGAATTATGTGTTACAGGAGAAAAGTTATGTGCAAATTCTTGATATGCAGGTGAAAAACTTGAAAATTAAGTGCTGTTTATAAGGTAGGCGAAAACTTATTTTGAAATTTGATAAAAAGTTATTATACATAAAAAAGTTAATGTTTGTTATAAAAGTCTATTATGATGACATATCGTTTAAAAATAGTGACAATAATCGGATGATCGATAGAGTGATAACTCATCTATAACCATTACATGCTATGTGACTATTTTAATTCAACCATTAATTGATAAATTGACAGGTTTATGATGCTTGAATAATAGTTTAATAGTTGCTTTCTAACGCCTTATTAGAAATAGAACAATGAATTTCTCAGTAATTGACTTAATAATTTAAATATGCTATTGTTTAATGCTTTCAAATTTATTTAATACTTTACATACTATTAACTTAAATTAAACTTAAATAAATCAAATTTAAATTTCAATCAATACAAATTAATTTTTCTATTTGAACAAAATAAATATATAAATAACTTACTCATAATTAGTATTAATAAAAACAATAATGTTTTAGATTTATTTCAATTTAATGTATTTAGCATTTAACAATCGATTTTGATTATAAATTTTGTCATTCACATTATACGTTTATAAAAAAGAAGATAACTATAATTAATATTTATTGCTACAACAAAAGATAAAAAATATATGAATGTGTAAATATTATAATATAAAAATATATAGTTAATATTTTTTTTATTTGATCCAATACCTGAAAATTATGTAATGAAACTATTCGAAATAAATTAGAAATCAATTTTATTTATAAAAATATCCACGTCTTACTTTATTTGGAATTATTTTATTATAATAGAATAAATGATCTCAATTAAAAATTACAAAAATTAATTTGTTTTGCAATATTGACAATTTACAGCAAAGTGCAATAAAAGGGTGAAAATTTAACTTTTACCCATTAGTTTCCGTTTGAGTTGTACCGAAGTGAACTTAAATATCCTGCTATTCATGCCCGAATTTAATAAAGCAAACTAATTTAAAATTAAAATAATTTATTATTTCCGCAAGGCTCTGCCTTTTTGTGTGTGCTTTGTACCGAATTATGCAGCTTTTCCTATTTTAAGAGGTGGTGTGAAATGATAGATGACGTAATATATCATCGCTTACAATAATTATTTCTATAGTGCCATTTTCATTGAAATTTAAATGAATTATTATTATATCGCGTTTACATTTATGATTGAATTTCAAAGTATAGTGATGAATATATCCTGTATCAATTTAAAATCCATTTGTGTAATTGAAATTGTTGCATTAAATAAAACATTGTATTATTCAATAATTTTATCGTTGCAATTTACTTTTTATTTATTATTTAATTACTTAACATATGTTTCATCCTAATTGAATAGCTGCCGAATATATTTTGCAATGCGGTAAATGGGATGATACGAATGATAAAATATATGAGACCCTTAAATTTCATTGGGTCAAACAGTAATGAGGAGAGTAAGTGTGTATACACTTATAGCTGTAGCCCTCGTATATTTAATATGAAAAACTACAACCCTTGCTATAATTGGGATAATATAATTTTCCGGAAATTGTGCGAAATTTAAATAATTTATTTTAATTTGAAATTAAAAACCTGCATTTTTACTAGAGTTTAATAACTTTATTTTTGTTCAATAATTAATTTAATTAAATTGACTAATGATATATAATTATATCAATGGAAACCAATCTGATATGTTTCATGCCAGAAAAGGAAAGGTCATTAGCTATATTACGAGCTAGCAACGTATTAAGAAATGTGTTATATTAAGTACTATTTATGTATTTCATTTATATCAAATAAATTCAATCTATATTCTTATCAAATGGCCGATATAATGATATTCTAAATAAATTAAGTACAATTATATTTTACGGAAGAATCGGCTATCATCCTAGCAAGTAGGCCGTATATTAATAATAGATGTGTTAATGATTTTCTCCGAACAATCAAAACCTTTTCAATTACTGTAAATGTATAAATTTAAAACATTGCAAAATTAAAATATAAGAGCCAAAACTCTTTACAGAAAATAAAAAAACCTACAATAAATTAATCAATTGTAATCTTTCATAACCTACAATCAAATATATTATTTAACTTAATCTTAAAAACAATAAGAATATCAAGTTATGGCACAGCTTTCCATTTAAATAACTTGAATATTGATCTTGCATATGTATTATTAATTTATTTTACTAAATGCTTATACTACTACTAATAAGTTTTTTTTATAATTTATACCTTACCGGTGTCAGCTTTTCAGCTATAGTCAATGGTTCCTGCAATATATTTTTTAATTGGTTACAATACTTGGTATAATTAATAATATATAAGACGTAAGTCATATATATCATTAATATACTATATAGGTGTTATATACAATTAAAAAATATATTGTAGAAACCACTTACGATGATTGAAAAGTTGAAACAGGTAAGGTAATAAATTATATTTATTAACCTAAAACAATAAACAAAATATTATATAAATAAATTTGCGTAAAATCAAACGTTAGATTCAATTTTAAAGAATAATAAAATTTATATGGTAATAATTTTTTGAATGTATAGCTACTGATGTAATCGTAGGCGACATAAAAGGATAGCCGCGGTTAAGAAGGGTGAAATGCTCTTGTCTACCGAAGAAAATTGATCGCTTAATATGAATATGTGGACATCAAAAATAAGATATTCACGGCCCATTATTTAAAAATACCATTCCGCCTTTCATTAGACCGAATGGGGTATTTTAAGTTACTTTCTTAAAAGCGGATTATTGAAAAATTATTTAAAAAAATTAGTTAGTATACTCAAATAGCTTTTTTATTGATTTACTTGTTAATAGTTGAAATTTTATTTCTATAAAATTGCTTTATTTTTACATTTAATGACAAACTACGGTACTTGATGGGATAGTTACTCTGAAACACACAGATAAAATTAATCACATAGAAAAAATTATTAGTCCAAAGATGACAGAAATAGATCGACGTTAAACAAATTAAAAAAAGTGTTGTTTTAAAATTAAATTTCCATTCTAAGCGTATAATTATTTAAAGTGATTTTAGTAAACTTTTTCTATCTCATTTTTAGGCTAGATGCTTACCATGTCTTGGGTCTCTCTCAGACAGAAAATATTTGCTGTTGCGGCAAACAAATAATGTACAGCGATGATAATACACGGTATTAGTATGGTCGTTTTTAGATTGCGCAAAATTTTGCGTCTGCGAGTGCCTTTATATATTTTTGTTCCATAATATAACCATGATGCTTCCATTTTTGACAATTTCACAAATAGTCTTTTAAATTGTGATCTAATTTATACTACCGCTTTGGTTTTCAACAATTATCTTTGGAGATAATCATCTCTGGTATCTCTTTTGTGGATGGTGAAAACCATATTGTGTTCAATTAGTTGTATTGTATTGTTTAAAAGGTACTAATTTTATAACAAAATTAAATTGCTCAATTGACTTAGGTTAGGTTATTTGAGAATACCTTCGTATTTATTTAGAATTAACATCGTATATGTTTATGCAAAGAAGTCGGTACGCTTAATTACATTTTTTATTTGTCTTCTATATGTTATGCTGCTGATCAATATATATATATATATATATATATATATAGATATTTTAATTCTTTCTAATAACACTATAATTTAATCTTTTGTAACAGAATATGTTAGGTCATAATCATATTTAATGCTGTTCCATGTGGCCCAAGTTTTAATTGATTGTTAATAGTTCCAATCTAATCTTTCTCTGGGTTCATTAGGGTGCCGATTTGAAAAATGTTTATTCTTTGCTTCTCTTTATTCCTATTTTCTTGTACCTTAATTTTTTTCATAATTTCTTAATCTGTGATTGATTTCTATCTATTACCTGGTCATTTAACAAATTTTATGTATATTATGTAGGCAGATAAGTACGCAACTGCATACAAGTCTAACCAGCAATAGTAAACCACCAATTCAATAAATAAATAAATAAGAAAAATATTGATATACATAAGTATCATTAAATTTAAAGAAGAAAATAAATTAATAAAAAATACTATTCAACAAAGAAATAAAACAGATACAAAATTTTGATTTATTTTTCAAATTAGCCAAATATACATTAGCACATTTACAAATATTGTCGCAAAAAGTTTTTAAATAAAATTATGAATAATGTTTATTCTGAAAATTATAGAACAAGCCAAATATATTTCAGAAAATTTAAATAATCGATTACTATGTGATAATTCATAATATAGGAGAAAATAAAATTACTATATTTTAATAGCATAATTTATTTAGTCACATCGTCACAACAGTTTTGACTTAACCTGTTTTCATCAGACTTTACAGACGTTACAGTAATAATAAAAATATAGTAATTTTAGTTTCATCAGATATATTTTGACATAGATGTGTAATTATCAATAGCCATTGATAATGACATATTTTTATAATTTTCAGAATGGACATTATATAATTCCACCATATTATATTAGGACTTCAAATATAGAATAATAAAGAATGATTTTTTTCTAAATAGTCAAGACTTTTTAAAGATCATAACAATATAATTGTAAATGGTATATAAAAAAAATTCTGAATTTAATCGTAATTTTATAAACTAAAGACTGACTTGAATTAAACATAACAGAAAAAACTTAAGTTAGCAAAAATTAAACAGAAATTGAAAATTTAACAATAAAAAAAATCAAAAAATAAATTAAACTTACAAAAACAACAACGTAAAGAAAAAATATACCACAATACAAATTATAGGAATATATATATTAAGAGAATAAATAAAACAATAAAACAGTAACAAAATAACGAATGAAGCTATATATTTTGAATAGAACTAAAATATTTAGTTTAGCTGAAAGATCGTTGCTATTAAAGTGGAACCTAATAATAAAATAATAAAAATCGAAATCTAAAATAAAACTAACTTAATTACATAATTCAAATTGTAGGATAGAGCATTTATAAAATTAGTTTAGATTTATATCAATGCAATATTTATTTAGGATTCAGCTCGGTCATACAAATATTCTGAGTGTGTTGATTTTATCTCAACGAGAGCTCGTCATGTCGGCTTATTTTAAGTTGATACACAATTATTTTATCGTCCCTTTTCTAATGGCAAAGTTAATATTTAGTTTTAATTCAATTTGCTTGTGATCAAGCCAATTTAAAATTAGTTCTAGCTACTTACAGTATACATATTAATGGTTTGTAAACTTTGTTAAACATACTACGAGACATGCGAATTATACTTGGATAAGTTAGCAAAAGAAACATGTATTTACTTTTGCATAAGTCGCTGAAACTCAAATCTGCCTGAAGTCTTGGTTTTTTTAAGTTATCCTTATTTAGTCTCGGATACATTGTAATTAGAGTGCGGGTAAAAACATTTATTTTTCTAAAATAAGCATTAAAACTGTTGGAAACTTGCAAAGATCCCAAAAAGCAGCAAAAAGTGTGCATTGTTTAATAAATTACAAATTAAACTACATTCCAAGTTTTAATAAAACTTCATAAAAAAGGAATACTTATACAAGACACATATATGTAAATGTTATATATTACAAACTATGCGGCAAAGAAAATAAATATTATAAGTATATTAATAATTTTCTTATCTATTTTGTTGTAATAATTAATAATTTATTATATACTCTACTAAATCGTTTATAACATTTTAAGCTTTTTTAGATTTTAGAAAGAATATTGAAATCGGAATAATTTTTTAACAATTTCTCCGATTTATTTTACTACTTTCTGAATGATAATCTTCTATAATTTTAATTATGTATTGTTCAAACATACAAAAAATTAGTTTAAATTGCTACTAACTGTTGTGGACGTACTATATTATGCTAAATATTTTGACATTCTTAAACGAACGCTGCAAAAGAATCAGATAAATTATATATTATATATATAAATACAAATTCTTTAAGTATTTCAAAATATTTTGTATAATACATCGCACAGTCTAGCTATGGCGAACATTTTTTTAATAGAATTTCTCAAGAGGCTATATTTACCAAATTTATTAATTAATTTTTGAACCCACTTTATTGGACAAATCGTTACACATTTCAATATTATATATAAAAAGCTCATAAAAGCTTTTAGTAATAAAAATTTTATTTTAATTTTGAAAAAAGCTTACATTTAAAATATTAATACCAGCAAGGTAGACAAAAACAGAAAAAGCAAAAGAAGAACTAAAATGACCAAGAAAACACAACTTCAGAAAAAAGCAGTAAATTAAGCATTTAAAACAAATATGTCGCAAGAAAGCTAAATAAAAGTAATGTTAAAATGTTGTATTTCTTATGAAACGTATATATTCAAAAAGATTTTGTTATTTATTTAATATTTGAAAATATGTAAATCCCATAAATCTGCACTCTAGTAATAAGTAGTGTTTGCATTTCATGGTTGCATTAATATAACACAGATATTTAAATAATTTCATTAAATTGTAGACCCTAAATGCATTAATTGTTGCTTTAATCTAATAGTGGTAACCGTATCTGACCTATTTAAACGTCTTTGTGTCATCAAATGGAAAGCCAGATTAGCATAAACCACATGCGATAAGAAGATGTGCATTACATAAATACTGTTTTAATTGTATATTGTTTTTTATTACATATTTATTTAACGTCGTTTAAGATTTACAACCTGAATTATTGGGTTCTATAACGTACACGCAACATCTAAACAGTACACGGGACCTATACTTATTCTTCTTTTTCAAAGGACGGTGTCGCATTTTTTCCTTAACCTCAAAGTCAACTCTCTAAGTAATGACTACCCGGATTCAAAGCCGGGACCCCTGCAACAGCAGTCAACATTAACCACTGAGTCACTTGGACGGCCTTTAACTATATTATTATTATTATTATTATTATTATTATTATTCTACAAACTATGTCATCAATTTTGTTATTTGTTATCAATCGTTATTAAAGCATACTGATAAGATTTGTAGAATTAAAACCATTGCTAATTATAATATTCGTATTAATATATAGATATTTTTTTGAAATTATGCTAAATGTTTTACAATATTTTGTTTACTTTATTTTTATTACACCAAATCATAACAATTTTCTATTAATTTTTGTTTTGTTCTCTCAGTCTTGAATGTAAAATATCCAACTAGGTATGCTCGCTTCCTTTAGATCAAGTGGAATTTTGTATACTATTTTCATTATTGTTTTCATTTTCATAGTCCATAATTTAAATATTTGTGCACAATAACAAGATAATTTTACATAACTAAATGATATATGTAAATTATCAAATGTAAACGTAGGTAACCTGGCTTCTTAACTTAAAAATTCGCAAAGACTGTACATTATTGTGTTTTTGATGGACCGGACCGGGCCGTTTTGTGCCACCCACGACCGTAGTTCGTATTTCTGATGACTTTATGTATTTTTCCAACATCATCCGTGTTATACCGTAAACCAATGCAAAAATAAGGCCAAGACATTATATGGTCTTGGCCTTATTTTTGGCAACTTTGTATGCAACCCAATATACATTTTTTTACACATGTGATTGAATTCTTATGTTGACACTCATTTGCG